>SDVV010010111.1:0-16398 GCA_016164225.1 Gammarus roeselii
TGCACAGGAACCTGTCACGTAACATAGCGACCATACACCAAACCATGCACAGGAACCTGTCACGTCACATAGCGACCATACACCAAACCATGCACAGGAACCTGTCACGTCACATAGCGACCATACACCAAACCATGCACAGGGACCTGTCACGTCACATAGCGACCATACACCAAACCATGCACAGGAACCTGTCACGTCACTTATTGAACATACACCAAACCATGCACAGGAACCTGTCACGTAACATAGCGACCATACACCAAACCATGCACAGGAACCTGTCACGTCACATAGCGACCATACACCAAACCATGCACAGGGACCTGTCACGTCACTTATCGAATCGACCAATCTAAATGCGGCAACGATTCTTCTTCAAGTACTGTTCCCTTATACCGCCAGTTGAATCGTTGTACCGCCAGTTGTATCCTTGTACCGCCAGTTCCATCCTCGTACCGACAGTTGTATCCTTGTACCACCAGTTGTATATTTGTACTGCCAGTTGTATTCGTGTACTGCCAGTTGTATCTTTGTACCGCCAGTTGCGGCCTAGTATCGCCAGTTGTATCCTTGTACCGCCAGTTCTATCATAGTATCGCCAGTTGTATCCTTGTACCACCAGTTGTATCCTTGTACCGCCAGTTGTATCCGTGTACCGCCAGTTGTATCCTTGTACCGCCAGTTGTATTCGTGTTTCGCCAGTTGTATCATTGTACCGCCAGTTGTATCCTAGTATCGCCAGTTGTATCCTTGTACCGCAAGTTGTATCCTTGTACCGCCAGTTGAATACTTGTACCGATCTCTTGCTGCTGTCAGCGGTACTTTTGTACTGTTCATCTGTATCCTGAAATCGCCTAGCTGTATTTCTGAACAGTGCTGTATGAAGAAACCTAGTATGTTCTTTTATAACGCATTTCTTGTACAGCGCTCGTCTTGTACAGCGCCCGTCTTGTACAGCGCTCGTCTTGTACAGCGCGTTTTGTACAGCGCGGTCTGTACAGCGCGTTTTGTACAGCGCTCGTCTTGTACAGCGCTCGTCTTGTACAGCGCGTTTTGTACAGCGTTCGTCTTGTATAGCGCTCGTATTGTACAGCGCTCGTCTTGTACAACACGTTTTGTGCAGCGCTTGTCTTCTACAGCGCTCGTCTTGTACAGCGCTCGTCTTGTACAGCGCTCGTCTTGTACAGCGCTCGTCTTGTACAACGCTCGTCTTGTACAGCGCTCGTCTTGTACAACGCTCGTCTTGTACAGCGCTCGTCTTGTACAACGCTCGTCGTGTACAGCACTCGTCTTGTACAGCGCTCGTTTTATACAGATCTGGTATTGTAGAGCGCTCGTCTTGTACAGCGCTCGTCTTGTACAGCGCTCGTCTTGTACAACGTTCGTCTTGTAGAGCATTCGTCTTGTACAGCGCTCGTCTTATACAACGTTCGTTTTTAGAGCACTCGTCTCGTACAGCGTTCGTCTCGTAGAGCGATCGTCTTGTAGAGCACTCGTCTATTACAACACTCGTCTTATACAGCGCTCGTTTTGTTAAATACTCGTCTAGTATATCGCTCGAGTTGTATAGCGCTCGTTTTGTACAGCGCTCGTCTTGTACAGCGATCGTCTTGAATATCGCTTGTCTTGCACAGCGCTCGTCTTGTACAGCGCTCGTTTTGTACTGCGCTCGTTCTGTACAGCGCTCGTTTTGTACAGCGCTCGTCTTGTACAGCGCTCGTTTTGTACAGCGCTCGTGTTGTACAGCATTCGCCATGTACAACGCTCGTCTTGTACAGCGCTCGTCTTGTATATCGCTCGTGTTGTGTAGCACTCGTTTTGTGCAGCGCTCGTGTTGAACTGCGTTCGTCTTGTACAGCGCTCGTGTTGGACAGCGCTCGTCTTGTAAATCGTTTGTGTTGTACAGCGCTCGTCTCGTACAGCGCTCGTCTTGTACAGCGTTCGACTTGTACAGCGCTCGTCTTGTACAGCGCTCGTCTTGTACAGCGCTCGTCTTGTACAGCGCTCGTCTTGTACAGCGCTCGTTTTGTATATCGATCGTGTTGTACAGCACTCGTTTTGTCCAGCGCTCGTGTTGCACAGCGCTCGTCTTGTAAATCGTTTGTGTTGTACAGCGCTCGTCTTGTACAGCGCTCGTGTTGTACAGCATTCGTCTTGTACAACGCTCGTCTTTTACAGCGCTCGTATTGTACAGCGCTCGTCTTGTACAGCGCTCGTCTTGTACAGCGCTCGTCTTTTACAGCGCTCGTCTTGTACAGCACTCGTCTTGTACAGCACTCGTCTTGCACAGCACTTGCCTCGTACAGCGCTCGTCTTGTACAGCGCTCGTCTTGTATATCGCTCGTGTTGTGCAGCGCTCGTTCTGTACGGCGCTCGTCTTGTGCAGCGCTCGTCTTATACAGCACTCGTTTTGTACAGCGCTCGTCTTGTACAGCGCTCGTCTTGTACAGCGCTCGTCTTGTACAGCGCTCGTCTTGTACAGCGCTTGTCGTGTACAGCGCTCGTCTTGTACAGCGCTCGTCTTGTATATCGCTCGTGTTGTACAGCGCTCGTCGTGTAAATCGTTCGTGTTGCATTGCACTCATTTTGTGCATTGCTCGTATGGTAGCACTCATCTTGTGCATTGCTCGTGTGGTATAGCACTCATTTTGTGCATTGCTCGTGTGGTATAGCACTCATCTTGTGCATTGCTCGTGTGGTATAGCACTCATCTTGTGCATTGCTCGTGTGGTATGGCACTCATCTTGTGCATTGCTCGTGTGGTATGGCACTCATTTTGTGCATTGCTCGTGTGGTATAGCACTCATCTTGTGCATTGCTCGTGTGGTATAGCACTCATCTTGTGCATTGCTCGTGTGGTATGGCACTCATCTTGTGCATTGCTCGTGTGGTATGGCACTCATCTTGTGCATTGCTCGTGTGGTATAGCACTCATCTTGTGCATTGCTCGTGTGGTATAGCACTCATCTTGTGCAATGCTTCTGTGGGATAGGGCTCATCTTGTGCATTGCAGCCACCTGGTGTCCGTCTTGTCCATCTTATCCTTCTTGTTCGCTCTTCCGTCTTGTCCGTTTTGTCCGTCTTGTCCCTCATGTCCGTCTTCTTCGTCTAGCTTGTCCGTCTTGTCCGCAATTTTCGTTTTTTCATGAAGTTATCGCTAATTGCGGGGGTGGTTTCAATTGTAAGTTACTCTATCATGATTGGCAAGCCCCCCCCCCCCCCCGTGCGTGACGCATCACTCGTGGGTCAACAACACACAACACAAACCGGCCCCTTTGCCTGGATCGTGGGGGTGACCGCACGACGTGAGCGACGGAGTAAGAGACTGGAAGGTGATCAAGGCCTTCATATGTTTTAATTGAAGGAAAATATGTCAGGAATATACATGACTGTCGAGCATTTTGACTGAAATTTTTTCATTATTTAAATATGAGAATAATAATTAGAAAACACATCGTGGTGGAAGTAAAATATTATTTATTAATTTGTAATCTATAAGTAAACGTATGCCACATTTCATAGACGTACTATCTATTCCCTAATTGTTTCGTAGAAAAAACTATAGACTAGAAACTGCTTTCTGTGGTCAATTGATTGGTTTGTTGCAACTTAGAGTTGACATTTTACGAGTGCAAAGTTCTAATTTAACCAAGAATTTTTTTATTTAGTATGTATTAGTTGAGAGATAAATTGTTGAATGTCATGGTTAATGAAATGAATGAGAAACCATGGGTGTGACTTTTTTTCAAGTTCATACATCATGGTAATTTGGTCTATAGGAAGGTATAGAGAAATAGATGTGCGTCACTCGGCCTCCGCAATGTAGGACATAAAGAAGGCATACAAAATAATTAAAAAAGGACATAAAGAAGGCATACAAAATAATTTGCTTGAGAAGAAAGTTTTTCCAGTGAAATATAAGACGAATAGAGTTGGATTGCATTTATATGTCTGTATGCGTCGACGTCTTTACGACCCTTCAATGGTATTCCCACCAACGCAGATTGTTGGCTTAGCTTATAACACTCGACGTCATTACGGCCCTTCAATGATATTCCCACCAACACAGATTATTAGCTTAGCTGATTACACTCGACGTCTTTACGGCCCTTCAATGGTATTCCCACTAACACTGGTTGTTGGCTTATCTTAAACACTTGACGTCTTTACGGCCTTCCAATGGTATTCCCTACGACACAGATTGTTAGCATATCTAATAACACTCGACGTCTTAACGACCCTCAAATGGTATTCCCACCGAAACAGATTGTTAGCTTAGCTGATAACACTCGACGTCTTTACGGCCCTTCAATGGTATTCCCACCAACACAGATTGTTGGCTTATCTTATAAAAAACGACGTCTTTATGTCATTTAATGGTATTCCCACCGACACAGATTGTTAGCCTAGCTGATAACACTCGACGTCTTTACGGCCCTTCAATGGTATTCCCACCGACACAGATTCTTAGCCTAGCTGATAACACTCGACGTCTTTACGGCCCTTCAATGGTATTCCCACCGACACAGATTGTTGGTGTTTCTTATAAAAACGACGTCTATATCTCATTTATTGGTATTCCCATCGACACAGATTGTAAACATAGCTGATAACACTCGACGCCTTTACGGCCCTTCAATGGTATTCCCACCGACACAGATTGTTAGTTTTTCTGATAAAAAACGACGTCTTTATCTCATTGAAGGGTATTCCCACCGACACAGATTGTTAGCCTAGCTGATAACACTCGACGTCTTTACAGCCCTTCATTGGTATTTCCACCGACACAGATTGTTGGCTTATTAAAAAAAAACGACGTCTTTATGTCATTTAATGGTATTCCCACCGACACAGATTGTTAGCTTAGCTGATAACACTCGACGTCTTTACGGCCCTTCAATGAATTTTCCACCGACACAGATTGTTGGCTTATCTTATAAAAAACAACGTCTTTATGTCATTTAATGGGATTCCCACCAACACAGATTGTTAGCCTAGCTGATAACACTCGACTTCTTTAAGGCCATTCAATAAATTTTCCACCGACACAGATTGTTGACTCATCTTATAAAAAACGAAGTCTTTATGTCATTTAATGGTATTCCCACCGACACAGATTGTTAGCCTAGCTGATAACACTCGACGTCTTTACGGCCCTTCAAAGATATTCCCACCGACACAGATTGTTAGCCTAGCTGATAACACTCGACGTCTTTACGGCCCTTCAATGGTATTTCCACCGACACAGATTGTTGGCTTATCTTATAAAGAACGACGTCTTTATGTCATTTAATGGTATTCCCACCGACACAGATTGCTTGCTTAGCTTATAATACATGAAATCATACTGTGCTGCGATGGCGGCAATTGCAACTTGTTGGTTGCATGTTACTGCCTGGATATTTCACTAGGTGTTTAAGGTGTGTACGGAGCAGACATCCGGTTGTTTACACGCGTAAGGGTGGTGTAATTTATACCACCCAATGTTGTGGTCAGTCATTTACGGCCTATTACTTCGTTGCTTCGACAGGTTACATATGTTTCCTTGTATTTGTGCTAAAGGAAAGCTTTAACACATATCCTTGTATTTGTGTTAAAGGAAAGCTCCACGTTAGAGGCGAATGTTTTGGTGTGTATGCTGGACTGAGATCGCAAAGAACCGCCAAATAATGTAATGGGAGAATAATTGTCGAGAACTGTAAGCCTGGGAAACAATGATAGACTGTCTGATATAATCGGAAATAGAAGGAAAAACAATACTGAAAATTGGTCAGTTCTGAAAAAAAAAACATTAATAGCCCAAGTACCCTACAATTAAATTCTACTATATATAACTTATATACAAAATTCAATTCGTTTTTTATGATGTATAGTTTAGTCATGCATCGTGCATCGTTCGCTCGGCGTTGGTGTACGACACCGTGCATCGTTCGCTAGGCGTTGGTGTACGACACCGAGCATCGTTTGCTAGGCGTTGGTGTACGACACCGTGCATCGTTCGCTAGGCGTTGGTATACGACACCGTGCATCGTTCGCTAGGCGTTGGTGTACGACACCGAGCATTGTTTGCTAGGCGTTGGAGTACGACACCGAGCATCGTTCGCCAAGTGTTGGTGTAGGACACCGGGCCTCGCATGCCAGGCGTTGGCTTAGAACATTGTGCCTCGCTTGTTGTGCAGGTGGTTTTTGAGGAAGGGTTTGTTTGCACACATCTTATTAGTCGTGGTCAGAAACCTTGGGTAGCTCTATCTTACATGCGTACGGCTCTGCATGTATGCAAACAGTGCCAAGCAAAATACGGACTCAAAGTACATTTTCCCATTACATTGTCCGACTTATGCAGAGTCGGACATGTCAATGTACATGCCTACTCTAAAAATGTATCTTAGATACTGTGTATTGCTCAATAATGTATGCACAGAGTGGCATTACTGGGCTTTTGGTGTACTGATGATGTTATGATCAGCCTCCGCTAGCACATGTATTTAGAAGCATTGCTAACCGAACATTACCACCGAGAGCTGCGTCGTGTATCCCCGAGAAACTGTAGGTCTTAGACCTGTTAACCCTAGCTTAAGTTACACGAAGAAATCCCTTGCATTGCATATTATTTTTCAGTTCATCTCCAAAAGCAGGTGGTCCCCCCACATAGAGAACATGACGTGGGAGACGTTGACAAGTGGAGGGCCATGTGGGCATCCTGTAAAACTCGTCGAGTCAGCATTGTATGGACTAGATCCAATAACTAAGAGGGGCTGTTTTTCACGCTGTTGAGCTCAGGGTTATCGTATATTGTAAACAGAAAGATGAGAGGAGCCTGTAAATTAGTTAACGGCCCAAGTTTATTTTGTATGCCAATAAGGCCAAGGCTTGAAGACACCACGCCTCTTTGGGGAGGGCCCAAAAGGTGAGTGGTTTCCTTATTGGAGGATCACTTCACACTCATAAACAAGGCCCTCCCATATTATTTCAGGGTGCAGTACTAAAAGTGTAGATATCACATCATTCCAACAGCGGAGCCATCGGGCGGAGGTAAGACTGACTTGAGCAGCGATTAGCACTCAGAATCTCATATTTAGATGCGTCTGATTTAGCCCTTCAGCGTTTATTTTGTGTGACAGTTTATGCTATATATACTGGTATACGTTCATACTTGAGGCGTGTAATAATTACTCAGTTCTTATGTCCCGTGTTTTGTATCTCCCTGCACGGTGGGCGTTTACGCTCTACGCTTTACACTTACTACATTTCTTTTTACTGTTCATCTACACTTTTGTTCCGTTGTGTCCGTTATATTACAATCAATGTTTAGTGCTACAGGGCGAGTTCAACTGTTGACATGTTACTATGTTTCAATTCAAAATAATATTATAAAACAACTCGTTTAATCATTTGTACCTTGCATTTCTACCTGATTATAAGAAGCCTAAATTTAAGTATATAACAATGACTGCTTCTTCTTTTAGTACCGCTACGTAGGTGTAGAAGTAGGCCTGGGACGGGCTCAAGAGTCCATTTTACCAGTATTCCAAATTTCGATTTGCATTACAACAAGGCCTGCTTAGATGAGGTGCCCATCGTTCGTGGGCTGCCGGATACTGAAGACTTCGACGAAGGGCGTTGCCACCTTGGCGGCAATAGTCCTAACGTCACATTTTCTTAGTAGGGGGGTGGAATGGTCTCCCAGTGTTTGTCGAGGCGGGTTTTAAATGTGTTCACGTTATTACTGTAATTCAGATCATAGGTAAGCGAATCCAAATTGTTGGTATATTGATTGGGAAGATGTTCTCGGCCACTGATGTTTAGAATGGTATTAGCGGCAGGTGTTGTTCATTGTTTCTGTTCCTTGGGTTATAATCTCGGTCAAAGAAGCCATCAGGGCTAGCTCTTGTAAATCCGTTTATGTATTTGAAGGTTTCTATTAAATGACTCTAAGTCGTCTGCTTTCAAGTGATATCAGTTTAAGTTCGTCGAGTCTTCGTGGATATGACTTGTTTCTCAGTTTTGGAATCATTGTTGTTGCTCGGTGCTGAACCCGTTCCATTTTGTGAATATCCCTTCTTAGGTGAGGGGACCAAAATTGTACTGTAAATTCCATTTGAGGCCTGACGAGTGAAGGATAATACGGAAGCACGATGTCCCTGTACTTGTAGTGGAAGTTTCAGGATAGAAAATCAAGGACACTATTGTTTTTCTTGTAGCTAGCTTCTACTTGTTTTTTCCGATTGAGATCTGTGGTGATTAATATTTCAAGGTCTCGTTGTTGATTTACTTCAGTCATATGCTGATCTGCCATTATGTTAGCAGAATTTCGACTTTGTGATCCGATGTGCATACTGTGCATTTTTTAATATTAAAATTTATTTGCCATATATCAGACCCGTCCACGAGTTTATTAAGAGCTCTTTAGGTAGTTATGCGATCTTGCTCACAGTCCACTTTGTGGCAGAGTTTAGAGTCGTCAGCAAATGTTGATAACTCGCTGACGATGTCACTGTCGAGGTCATTTATATAGATTATAAAGATGAGGGGCCTCAGAACACTGCTTTGCGGTACTCCTTATGTTACCACAGCCAAAAGACTTCTTCTTTGGCCGACATAGATCCTTGCGGAGCAACATGGCCACGTTTCTAGTTATATCAAGCGCTTACAATTTTCTAAGTAAGCGTTCATGAGGGACTTTTTCAGACGCTTTTGAAGGTCAAGATATATAAGGTCGACAGTTTTGGTTTCATCGCATATCTCGGTGACCTTATTGAAAAAATCAGGAGTTTGGACAGGCAGCTAAGTTTGTTTCTGAAGCTGTGTTGGGTTTCCTTGATGAGGTGGTTTTTCTCAAGGAGACATGTTATACTTATTTTTATCAATCTTTCCAAGGTTTTGCCGACCCCAGAAGTGAGACTGATTGGTCAATAGTTTCCTGGCCCTTGCCTACTACCCTCTTGGCTCTTGCTTACTACGTGATAAGGTGGATTCCTGAAACACACGTGAATGAGAATCAGCAGAATATAAACGAAGTGAACATGCAATACAATTCACACATGAGACGGAGGCCAGAAACACCCTTATCTTCTTAGGCTAGCAATCAACCAGAAAAGGGTAGACACGAATCTTCAACACTCACCGGATGAGTCAGCTCGCACCAACAAATACCTGCACAGCAATAGCCAACATCCAGCCAATCAGAAAGAGAGCAGCTCGTTCAATGTATTCTCAAGCAAACGTGCTCTAAAAAGGAAGAGTACACTAACATCAAAGAAGCGCTGCAATCAATGGCTAATCCTCCGGTATTATTTAAAAAGTAAAACACAAAATCGAAACAGCAAGAACGGTTGACGTCAGCTCCAATGAAAACGAGAGACCAAAAACGTACGTCAGCGTGCCCATATCCATGGAGTTTCAGAGAAAACGGGTATGGTCCTTTGCCAATTTGGCGTTCAACCTTGTAGAAATTCCACTAGAACCATTCAAACTCAAATTTGCAACATCAGGGACCGGAGAGAGCCTTGAGATCATGCCAACGTTGCGTGATACGTATGAGAGACGGGTTGACTGTTATAGGAAATAAAACAAGAACATCAGAAAGACGTAAGGAATCCCACGTATTCCAGTTCACGAGGGATACTATAAATAGTCACTCTTTCAATTTTGATGATATGCAAACGCTGAACAGGGAAGAAGGCAGACGGAAACGAAAGATGTTAGAGAATGATAACACAACAAAGGCAGGTGCCATCAATAGATGTCTAGATTTGAGTGTACCTTCCATTCCTAAGAAGCTGAGGTAGTCTCTACGTGAGTAATATAGAAACGTATTGGCAAATACAATTGAAAAAGGAAAAAAATAATAATGAATTAAGTATTCTAGATTTGGCAGCGGGACGCATCACAACATTATTTTTTTAAATTTGTCCATTTTCATAACAAACACGCATAACTTTGGCATATTAATATCTGGTATATCACACCACCTGCCTGTCTCTGTATAGATGTTTTGATTACTGAAGCCAATGAAAAATGAGAACAGATTAAATACAGACTAATAAATGATGTGATGTACGATTTCAGTGCAACCATAAATGAAAATTACTATGATCTTGCAATCAAACAATTCCTTTGAAAACAAGAAGTCTCTCCAAAAGACATAACGAGACCCTGGATCACAGTAAATACGTTACAGGCTTGATTCAATCTTCTAAATGAACTTACTACGCAAATAAATTTTCTGACTATAAAAGATCTCAAAGGAAAGTGGAAAGGGATCAATAACATACTTAGACCATATAACAACACGTGTAACCAACCATAATAGGAGCTCGCCATTGCCAATAACGAATATTCAGGAGATCAAGATAAAGTAAATATACTCTATGAATACTTCGTGAAGGTCGAGAAGAATATTGCTGATAGTATTAGTGCCAATGAAAACGACCATTTCAAATATCTATCTAATAACATTTTTGTTTATTCTTAACATTTTTCAAGTTTCTGCACCAGAAATCACCTAAATTATTTTAGCGCAAAAATCAAATCTGGAAATATCAATAGTTGTTCTATTAGTACAATAAAGAAACTAAAAAACATATTACCCCCAATCCTGGCTTCAAGTGTCAACAAGTACCTATTTCACGGGAAATTTCCCAACTCGTTAAAAATTGCTGCATGGTGACATGACTGATACTAATATTGTCGACTCATCTCAGTAATTTCTGATTTCTCAAAATATTCGAAAAAAATAGTTCATCCATTACTTGAATGTAAACAGTGTCCTTCATGAAAACCAGTCTGGTTTCAGAGCCAATAAAAATACAATTAAAGCAATATTTTATCATCTGCAGTACTTATATAATAATATATACTCAAACTACGTTGTATTCTCTCTATTTCTCGACTTTCGTAGGGCCCTTGACTGCATTGATCATTTACAATTGTTCTCTAAACTAAGGTCTTATGGAATAGTGATTGATTTACTTCATTTCTGCCCAACCGCAAGCAGTGCAACTGTGAATGGAATACAATCTATTAGGCTCAATATTAGTCACAGTGTTTCTCAAGGTTCTATTATGGGACCCCTGCTATTTTAATTTTTATAAACGACATTATTAACGTATCGTCCTTTTTCAAATGCACAGTAGCGACAGAAAGTTCGTCTATGAATAAAGATTAAGTTAAATCTTCAATGATCAATTTTCGCTCGATATATGAACTCATTGGAAATTTAATTGATATTATCCATTAAAAAGGATTGCCCAGATAAATATCGTGAGAATTTTTCTTATAAAGTTTAATTGCACGTGGGAAAAGTCTATTTTTTTCGGTTATAGACTAACCATAAACGAATATTCTTTCGCTACTGTTCATTGTTAGCTGGTGATGGTACCTTATCTATGTGCATCCCTTCCAACACCAGAAGCGAATTACCCGCATCAATTAAATAAGAACTCGATCATGTAAACAAGTGGCTAGCTGCAAACCGAATTGGAATTATTGGCAAAGAAACGAATTTCATATTATTTTCACGTAGGCGTAAAATCAATTAACTACTCATAAAAAATGGAAAGTAAAGAATTCATGAGATCGATAACACTAAATTCCGTGCAATTTTTCTTCATAAAAATCTAACATAAAAAAGTAACTTCGACAGCATATACTTTAAATTGTCAAGATCTATAGGTATGTAAAAAAAATCAATTCCTCCCTCAATCTGTCCTTGAAACCCTTTATTTCAGCCATTCGTAATTTATGGAATCGAAGCCTGGTATGACACAGACATAAATAAAACGGATAAAATGTATGTATTACAAATGAAAGCTATAAGAGCTATAAATAACCTTACCACTACTAATCAAACATTTTAAAACCATGAATATCGTGAATTAGGAAGATCAATATAACTTTTGAATATCCCTATACGCATTCAAAACTTTTCATAGAAACTATAGATCAAGATTTATTCGATTCAATTAGGCAATTCTCGAATGGGTGCAATCATTGAACAAGAGATACGAATAGCCTTGTGATACCCCGTGATAATAGATCAAAACCCAAGTTCAGTAGCCTCTTCAACTGAGTTAGCATTTGGACCTCGCTAACTCCTGTTTACCTACAGAATGTTTTTGTTTAAGTCTTGAAGTCAAGACTGGAAGAGTTACACTAATCTTACTACCCCCTAATGAATTATAATCGCTTTATAGTTCTCTCACCGTCTCGCAATCGTACCTGAAATTGTTACCTTGTTGGCAGCATATGAATTACCGGCCCAACAGCCTTGTGGTATAACTGAAGTTTCAAATGTCGAATGTTAGTAGCACTCTTTTGCCAATTAGTGTCAGGTATTTAACTGTCCTTGTGTTGTTTCTAGTTGGTGTCTAGGCCTAATAAATCAAAATACATTTTTTTAGGTCTCTTAGGGCTTTCAGAGTTAGGTGAAATTGATGGGTTAGTACGTATGGATAGGTTGACCCAGAAGCTCTGAATAGCTTGAATGGGGCCTTCAATTTTATACCCTAACATATCATAACTGTAAAATGAAATCATGACATGTAAAGTCTGCAATCCTGTTGTAATAAGCTGTTTCTATCGTTTCAACTGATCCCTGCTGTTGTTTGTCCCCGACGAAGGCTTGTTGTAATAAGCTGTTTCTATGGTTTCAACTGTTTCCCTACTGTTGTTTGTCCCCGACGAAGGCTTGTTGTAATAAGCTGTTTCTAACTGTTTCCCTACTGTTGTTTGTCCCCGACGAAGGCTTGTTGTAATAAGCTGTTTCTATCGTTTCAACTGTTTCCCTACTGTTGTTTGTCCCCGACGAAGGCTTGTTGTAATAAGCTGTTTCTATCGTTTCAACTGTTTCCCTACTGTTTTTTGTCCCCGACGAAGGCTTGTTGTAATAAGCTGTTTCTATCGTTTCAACTGTTTCCCTACTGTTGTTCGTCCCCGACGAAGGCTTGTTGTAATAAGCTGTTTTTATCGTTTCAACTGTTTCCCTACTGTTTTTTGTCTCCGACGGAGGCTTGTTGTAAGCTGTTTCTATCGTTTCAACTGTTTCCATACTGTTTTTTTGTCCCCGACGAAGGCTTGTTGTAATAAGCTGTTTCAATCGTTTCAACTTTCCCTACTGTTTTTTGTCCCCGACGAAGGCTTGTTGTAATAAGCTGTTTCTATCGTTTCAAGTGTTTCCCTACTGTTTTTTGTCTCCGACGAAGGCTTGTTGTAATAAGCTGTTTCTATCGTTTCAAGTGTTTCCCTACTGTTTTTTGTCTCCGACGAAGGCTTGTTGTAATAAGCTGTTTCTATCGTTTCAAGTGTTTCCCTACTGTTTTTTGTCTCCGACGAAGGCTTGTTGTAATAAGCTGTTTCTATCGTTTCAAGTGTTTCCCTACTGTTTTTTGTCTCCGACGAAGGCTTGTTGTAATAAGCTGTTTCTATCGTTTCAACTGTTTCCCTACTGTTTTTTGTCCCCGACGAAGGCTTGATGTAATAAGCTGTATCTATCGTTTCAACTGTTTCCCGACAGTTTTTTGTCCCCGACGAAGGCGTTTTGTGTATATCTAGCCAAAAGTTTGAATTTTAATAACGTTCTTTTCGCTCTCTGTTATTTGGAATGGTCTTATCAGTCAGCTTTACCTTACATGCCATCTGCTTATGTCAAGTGATGATATTTCTCCTTTCTCATTTCTCTAGCAGCGTCACAAGGCTGTTCCAAGTCAACATCATTCGTGATAGCGGCCGTTTCAGCGCCTCGAGATCACTGCAGACAAAATGAGGACTTTTGTAGGCTGTTTGAAGACGCGCTGCCTGAGTTATTGGCCGTAACTGGCCCAGTTCGAAGTATGTGGCCCAGTTTGAACGGACTGGCAAAGTTAAGAGTAACTGGACAAGTTAGGAGTAATAGGCACGTTAGTGGCAACTGGCGCAATTAGGAGTAACTGTTTGAAGTAACTAGCCCAGTTAGCTGTAACTGGAACAGTTATGATTGGCTCGTCTAGTTGATGACCTAGTTCGTTGTAACTGGCCCAGTTGGTGTACCTGGAAGGCGTAACTGGCCCGATGCGTTGCCTAAATAAACTTCTTGAAGAAAAATATATTGAATTTTTTGGGACACTGAAATTTACTGGCGCCTCCGAGAGAGAAGCAAAAGGACCACTTGATCACGAGGAGAAGAAAATGGTGAGGGATCGCCACAGAAATTGGTCTCGATGGATTTGACATTTTAAAATTAATTATTGTTTGATGGACAATAAATTCTGTTCTACACTAGAGTCGAAAAATTTGGGATTTTTCCTTTTACAGGGTATGGTGGCTGGGTGATATATTTTGAAAGATTATTTAATTGGATGAAATACAGAGAATTTCAAAAGTGGTTTGATAAATAAAGACAAATAACCCAAACCAGGATCAACTAATTTTACGACGTCATAGAAGCAAAACCATGAACTCATGCAGAGGTCGATGGACTTTAAGACAGATCCTGGCTAACTTGGTACGGTGGTATGCGCCTGTTGTGAACTGGCCAACTTGGTACGGTGGTATGCGCCTGTTGTGGACTGGCCAACTTGGTACGGTGGTATGCGCCTATTGTGAACTGGACAACTTGATACGATGGTATGCGCCTATTGTGAACTGGCCAACTTGGTACGGTGGTATACGCCTAGTGTGAACTGGCCAACTTGGTACGATGGTATGCGCCTATTGTGAACTGGCCAACTTGGTACGATGGTTATGCGCCTAATGTGAAATGGCTAACTTGGTACGATGGTATGCGCCTAATGTGAACTGTCTAACTTGGTACGATGGTATGCGCCTATTGTGAGCTGGCCAACTTGGTATGATGGTATGCGCCTAATGTGAACTGGCTAACTTGGTACGATGGTATGCGCCTATTGTGAACTGGCCAACTTGGCACGATGGAATGCGCCTATTGTGAACTGGCTAATTTGGTACGATGGTATGCGCCTAATGTGAACTGGCCAACTTGGCACGATGGTATGCGCTTACGATATTACGGCATAACTACCCAAAAACCAACAAAAACTTTCCACCCACTTGGTGACTAACGGCTAAGAAATATCATAGTCACACGCTAAACACACGTTAATCGCAGGATAATTGACTATAAATACACGAAATTTTGACAATAATTATGTTAATTTCCAACTTTTTTATCCATTTATTATACTAAATGAACCGTCAATATTACCGTCACAAGAACGGCCCTTCCCGACGTCGTTTCGACTTTAATTATCCGATAAACGTCGGTTTTATAGATATCTCTGCAAATATTTTCCGACTGTCCAATGTTGAGTCAAATCAATTATAAGAGAAGGACCCGTAGCCTCTTTAATTTTTAGCACCTTTTTAAAAAACATTTAAATAGGAGGAGCTTTTTTTCTGATGACAGTTTTGAAAAACAGTGTATTGATGAACCGAAACTTGTTTATCAGAATTTGAATAGACAAAAAAGAAACATTTTTTACCTAAATGGGTGTACACAAAAAAATATAGCAAAGATAATATCGATGTTGTTGTTATATCAGAGATGTCGCTGTCCATAGCAAAGATGGTCGCCGTCGTATAGAAAAGAGAGTCGTCTTCATTAGCAAAGATTGTTAACGGCGTTAGCAATGATTGCCGAAACGTCGTTAGTCAAAATGGTCACTGTCATTAGTTAAGAATATCGCTGTCGTTATGCAAGATTGTTGGTCTTTAGGTTTAAGTTAAGATTGTTCCCGTCGTTTGCTCAGAGTGTCGCCGTCGTTATTTTAGAGTATTGCTGTCATTTCCGTCGCTCGAAAAAATGATCAAAAGTCATAACCAAAGATTGTCGGTGTAGCTATCCAAGTGTTCCGTTATATTGATACGATCGCCGCAGTTGTTGCTAATTTGTCACCGCTTCCACCAAAACAATCTGTTTTGACAGCTCTAATTCTGCAACAGTGCACCAGCCAAGGATGCTTTGTTTGGTCATTTGTAAAAGGGATAAAATCGTCCGTTGCCCCTGAGTCAACACCACACCTGGAACTGTGGTTAAAGAAATCATAGGCTCTGGAACACCACACCTGGAACTGTGGTTAAAGAAATCATAGGCTCTGGACGAGAGGAAATGCATGGTCTGCAGTCCAGAGCAGAACGGTAATGGGGCAACACAGCGACTTGCAACTATCATTAGAGGTCACTGCAAAGATGCAGCTTACCGGACTCTTGAACGGTAAGAGGGCAGCACCAGCGACAGCCAACACGCAACTATCAATGATACAGGTCACTGCAAAGATGCAGCTTACCGGACTCTTGAACGGTAAGATGGCAGCACCATCGACAGCCTACACGCAACTATCAATGATACAGGTCACTGCAAAGATGCAGCTTACCGGACTCTTGAACGGTAAGATGGCAGCACCA
>SDVV010010112.1:0-16397 GCA_016164225.1 Gammarus roeselii
TCAATGTTAAACCTACTCTGCATCAATGTTAAACCTACTCTGCATCAATGTTAAACCTACTCTGCATCAATGTTAAACCTACTCTGCATCAATGTTAAACCTACTCTGCATCAATGTTAAACCTACTCTGCATCAATGTTAAACCTACTCTGCATCAATGTTAAACCTACTCTGCATCAATGTTAAACCTACTCTGCATCAATGTTAAACCTACTCTGCATCAATGTTAAACCTACTCTGCATCAATGTTAAACCTACTCTGCATCAATGTTAAACCTACTCTGCATCAATGTTAAACCTACTCTGTCTACGCTAAACCTTCTCTGTGTCTTCGTTACACCCACTGTGTCTTCGTTACACCCACTGTGTCTGCGTTAAACCTACTCTTGATCTACGCTAAACCTACTTTGCCATTCTTCAATTGTCCTACGGGGGAGTCTGCATTAACTTCGCGTTGGGACTCCTGTGGGGAAACTGAAGCAACAACTACTACTACTGAATCTACGTTGATCCTACTCGTAATCTACGCTGCACCTTCTTTGCCACTCTCAAATTGCCTGACGGGGAGTCTGCATTAACTTCGCGTTGGGACTCCGGTGGAACCTGGAAGCAACTACTACTACTACTCAACCCAAAACCACCCCAACCAAACACCAAAAATTACAACGGGAGAGAAACTTTATTTGACTTCCCAGAACACTTGAGAATAAAGTTAATACCATGAACAGACTAGACTGGTCATTTGTACATCCACTCTACGAGAAAAATGAGCTGCATTATTGGCCGAAGGTTTTAAACATCACCATCAGAAGTGAAGATGGCTTCACCATCAAAGTTGACTCAAGCTTGATTTACGTTCAAAATCTTACGATGGAGAAAGCCGAGGAGTGCATCACCGGACTGAAACTGAGGAGGACTTCGTGAACGAAGCAAAAATCACCCAATTCTCAACGCCTAAACTAAACTCGACTATGGTCCTTCTGTAAAAATTTCACTGCTCTAGCCCATTAAAATACCAAGTCTACTCTAAAAACCAAGGTTACCAACTTTGACAAATGTGGGCACACGGGCAAATTGTCATAGAAGAAAGAGATGGTTCACAGTTCCCTAGAGACGACCACGACTAGGCGACCGCAACTGCTCTAACAAATTGATCAAAATTTATAACTGCCATACATAATAACCTCAAGGTCACACTGAAACGATCCTTTCAAAAGTGGGTAGACGAAAATCCAGCGCACCTCAAACCTCAAATGTGTCAAAGCAGTTGATGTTGGAAAGGAGTCTTACCCGTATGAGATGCCCAAACATTGTCGACACAACTTCTTAACTCGACCCCATCACCTCCCTCTAGAAACAACAATAAACGCACCTAGTCAAACGATCGCTTCCGTAATGGGTGGAGAGTGGCCCTAATAATATACCCATTGCTGCCCAGAGGGGCCCTGCGAGGGACTAGATTAGCTCAGTTGACCACAGCAAAAAGACGTGGACATCTCCGACGATCTCTTTATGCTCGATGTACAACTACCAGATATCAAAATGATAATAACCACAAACTGTAGTTTGTGGGGGTTGAATTAGGCCGACTACTGTCTATCATAACTGAGATTGTTCCACGTCATCTTACAAGAGCAATTCAACTCCTAATTTTTACCCCAAGTCAGAACATCTCACCAGGGTGAGCGATCCTCACGGTCCAGGTCTCCCAGGCAGACTCGGACACATGACAACCATCGAAAATCGCACATTCCTCGCCTCCAATTCAGACATTCAACAACTCGGCTTTTACTCCTCACCAATATTTCTGATAATAGTCTCTTTGCGGCTGAAATAAACATCTGACCACCTTTTCCATAGGTATGGACGATCTACTGCTAACCAGAGACATTCGCACGGCTATCAGGGCTTCATTCTCTTGTAGGATTCTCCGAATCAGCACACTTACTTGGATGTTCAACTCACCGCTAGTTATATCACGCTTATAAATATACACTAATACAATTGCTTCACCCAATATCTACCGCTAATAATTTTTAAGTGCTCGGAGAACTGATACAAAAGAGTCGCCAGAGTGGAATCTGCTGCCGTGTGTGGAGTAACCTCAAGCCAGGCTAACCTCCCACAAGGAGCCTTCGTTTTCTCGGCAGAGTTGCAAACTCGAATAAGCCCTCTCAATTAGTTGGCAAAGAAATCTCCATCCCAAAAAATGCAATTTTCTCAGTCTTAGGGCCCGAAGTCCGTTCATAACTTGCATATACACACACCCGCTAAACAACATTCCTGTTTTCAATGTCCGTAGTAGGTTAAACCGTCTAATTTCTGTTTGATCCCGGGTCATGCGGAAAGGAGTGGAAACGAGCTCACAGACTTCCTCACTAAATTGGAATCCTCTTACGAAGAACAATTCTTCACCATAGAATACAGAAATTGGTTCTCTGCTACAAATTCCTGGGCAACATCTCATTGGAACGATATGTGGCAACAAAGAGGGTAGTAAATGTTTTTCAGTCAAACCCTCTGTTGCAGGACAGGAATCCACGTTTTCCAACTAGAGACCAAATATTCATCAACCACCTGTGCACATGACACTTGTGGATTACAATCATCCATCTAAAGCATGTAGACGTGGACCGTTTGCGACACCATGTTCCCTGTGCCACAAAGAAGCAATCGTCGTGAAACATTTTCGAACAGAGTGCAAAACACTCGCAGCAGCTCGACGAATTATACAAAAATCTGTTACTGACGCCACCTAGATCAAGAATTTATTCGCCGGAAAACATACAGGCGCATACGGAACGGTGTGACTGTTAAATAACGACACATCACTCTAAGTACTTGGGCACATTATTCAAGAAGCAAAGAAACCAGAACCTACCTTTTGAGCTATGTAATAATCAGAGAAGATAAAATATACATGAAGAAACTAAGGACATACAGAAGAAAATAGAAGAGAGAAACTATAACAAGATGGAGTTGTCGTTCCCGCCCGTGAAAGAGTGCTAATCTACCAGAATCGCATTACACCGCGCCCTACGGAGGAAATCACCAAGACTGACGTCAGAACTCCGGTGGAGATAGACTCCTTTATCTAGTCTGAGCACAGACAAAGCAAGGAACCAATGTGAATAAGCAAATGCCTTATTGTATTTTTGTGTTGTGAAAGCTTATCTTGAATTGAGATGCAGCCTTCTAAATTATTTTCAGACATTTTGAAAAAGTCGGTAATTTGGACAAATGTGTAAACCAATTATTCCTACTGTTTCCGATTGCTCAAGTTCCGAAGTTCTTTCAAGAGACTTGTTTGAACAATGACGCCACAGCCTGTACCTCGAGGACGGACACGAACCTTCCAGTTGGACGGGGAGGGGGAAGAGCGAGTGCCAGCCCCTAACGAAAGTTCTTATGCATCGAGGCTTTGCATCCGCTTGCGCACTGGCGCTAAAGAGCTGTGGGAGCCGAGCACCATCCGGCAGAGAGGAGCCATTTTGACTGTGCTTATTGGAGCACCTTTAACCTTGATTGCCATCGGGTTCATCATCTATGCGATCGCTCGTTGGAAATCGCAAGAGTTTAAAAGTCATTTTGAAGAGTTGTCTGGATTTGACCTGCCCTGCTACAAGAGTTCCGCGCTGTTCTGTTCTCACCAAAAGGAGTACTACGAGAGTAAGTTGCCTATTCCATTCACGTTGTTCTAATTTTGACCAGAAGAATTCCTCGTCTAGTGCTTATGTCTCTAAGTCCGATCTGCTCGAGTCATTGACATGGCGTGTGTTTTATATAGGAAAGGCAGAGGCGAAGGCGTTGGGAATCACGTCAAGCGGTTTTGTGAGAACTTTCCAGTAGTTCATATCTCGAGAAATAGTTAGAAGTACTAGTAGTAGTAGTGGTAGTTGCTTCCGTTTTCCACCGGAGTCCCAACGCGAAGTTAATGCAGGCTCCCCCGTAGGGCAATTGAAGAGTGGCGGCGAGTAGGTTGAACGTAGTTACAGAGTAGGTTGAACGTAGTTACAGAGTAGGTTGAACGTAGTTACAGAGTAGGTTAAACGTAGTTACAGAGTAGGTTGAACGTAGTTACAGAGTAGGTTGAACGTAGTTGCAGAGTAGGTTGAACGTAGTTGCATAGTAGGCTTACCTTAGATGCAGAGTAGGCTTACCTTAGATGCAGAGTAGGCTTACCTTAGATGCAGAGTAGGCTTACCTTAGATGCAGAGTAGGTTTACCTTAGATGCAGAGTAGGTTTACCTTAGATGCAGAGTAGGTTTACCTTAGATGCAGAGTAGGTTTACCTTGGATGCAGAGTAGGTTTACCTTGGATGCAGAGTAGGTTTACCTTGGATGCAGAGTAGATTTACCTTGGATGCAGAGTAGATTTACCTTAGATGCAGAGTAGGTTTACCGTAGATACAGAGTAGGTTTACCGTAGATACAGAGTAGGTTTAACGTAGATACCGAATAGGTGGTAATAGATACAGAATAGGTTTAACATAGATTCTGAGTAGGTTTAACGTAGATTTGGAAGGAGGGAGCAAAGGTTCCAGGATATAGAGGGGTCTCAAGTGGGTCCTACAGTTTTTCTAGAGGGTCCCGAAGGGTCTCGAGGGTGTCTTAAAGGGTCTCGGAAGGGTCCAAGTGGGTCCCCCCAAATCCTCCTGGTTTTCTAAGTCTCCCGGGTTCCCGAAACCTCGAATCCCCCTAGTCCCGCGGTTCCCACGAGTACCCCCCTTCCCTGGGTCACCTTGTCTCAACCAGCCTCGACATAAATAATAATAATAATATTAACAAATACAAAATTTATCACTATGATAAAAGGGCAGAGAAGAAAAGAGCCTACAAAATAAGAAATAATAAAATACTTGAATAAAGTGTTAATGATCTTTAAAATGAATAATCATCCATCCACTCCAAGGTTAGAAGTACTGTTTTAGTAGCGTTCCTTTTCCTTGACATAAGCCACCAACACTGTCCTACTTGTCATTGAGTTATAGACTTGATATGCAGGAACCCATTATCGTGTGATTGTTGAAGTCAAACTTTTACCTTGACCACTTTAAACACTGTCCTGTTATCCGAGCACAATGACTTTCAGTTATTTGCTGCTGTAATTATGCTCAACTCTTCTACCTGCCATCAATATATAGGAAGGAATTTGCTACGTCAGTACAAGCCTCTAGTGTACCGTTTACACTGTAGATATTTACATATATTCCTAATTTCGAGGGATGCTTTCAGCTTGTTTTGCTTCATCGTGCAGGCAAATGTCTGGAGAGCTGCCTGATGAACTGGAACTGCCTAACTGCGGCGTTCAACAGCCTGGAAGCAAGCTGCAAGCTGTACTTCGAGAACACCCCCTTCACGATGGGACTTGAGCCCTATCAGGATGGCGATGGATCTGTTTTCATAAAGAAGACTGCACGTAAGAACGATTCTAGATGAAGGTATCTAAACGTATGGGATGAGGTGAGCAGGTCCCTTCACGCAATCGGGGATAGTGCGGTGAAGTGGGTTTGTGAGGCCTTCGAATAACATTACCCATCTGATGTTATTTCCTACCTGACTGATGTTAGTTTCATAAATGATCAACCTAGAATAATGTAAATTCGTCGTTGATAACAATAATGGACCGACCGACTGGTGACGGGAGTCGCTCTAACTCCTCACACCGTGACACCTTCCCCCGCTGTCGTGTATGAGGTTTCTTTAACCCCTTACATTCGCGCCCTACGGGGGAGCCCAGTATGACTCACGTTGAGGTTCCGGTGGAAATGAGGCTCAAATCAAATTAACACCTCAAACAGTGACACCTTCCGCCGCCGTCGTGAATGATGTTTATTCAACTCCTCACACCGTGACACCTTCCGCCGACGTTTGGGGTGGATGGATGATTATTCATTTTAAAGATCATTAACACTTCATTTATGTATTTTATTATTTTTTATTTTGTGGGCACTATCATTTATCTGCGACGTTTTTTCGTGGTGATTTATGTCCGAGCACAGCTATTATTATTAAAAAATATATTATTTCCATCGTTTGGCAATGGGTTTTTAATTTTTAGAAGAGATTTAAATTCTCAAACATAAGACTTGAAACTTCATATTCAAGTACGCTATTTGAATTAACAAAAGCGAGAGTTCAATTTTAATTCGTCACAGCTCATCTCTAGGGGCCGCCGGTTCGGATTACATGGGGAGAAATATTATTTACAATAGTATCGAAAGAGCACGTACAGAAAATGCCTATTCTGACAAAATAATCACGACTACATAGCGTTGGGAAAACCAGTGACACGCGGGTTTGAAAATAAGAACTACTTGGGTTGAATAAATAACAAAATACATGGGTGTGGAAGACAACAACTATATGGGGTGGAAAATCACGCATGCACGTGGTTGAAATCCCGAGAACATGGGGTTAGGACATCGAAATGTGCTAACATATATTAATGAGAAGTCTACATTATTGTATTGAGGTGTATGGATGATCCATTCATTCTATGGATCATTAACACTTTATTTTAGTATTTTAGTATTTTTTATTTCGTGGGCTCAATTATATGTGCCTAATTTTCATGGCGATCAATTTTGGATTAGTTATCGAATTATGTATCGTTGAACGCCCGCAGGGGCCCTAGGTGGACTAAGAGGTGTGTTAGTTAGTCTAGTCCAACCTACGGTGAGAGAATTTGCACTCTCCCGGACTCCTAATAAATGTCCGAGCACAGCTAGGCGTTTTGCTGGCAAAAAAGTGATTCAATGTTGATGTTGATCTTAGAGAGTAAAAGTCTTGAATGGCACTGTGCGTGGAGGGGACGAGGTGAGTCGAGGCAGGTTGAGGCGAGTCGAGACGAGTCGACTGGCGAGGCGATGAGTAGAGACAAACCGAGGCTGGCTGAGACTAGATGACCTCGGAGTGGGGGGTGCTCGCGAGGCCCGGAGGACTTGAGGTACCCGTGGGTTTCGGGAACCCGGGGGACTCTGAGACCCGGGGTTTCGAGAATCCGGGGTTTTGTCAGACCAGGTGGTTTTTGGGGGGGATCAACTTTGACCCTTCCGGGGCCCTTTGGGACTCCCTTAGGACCCTTAGGAGCCCCCTTGAGAAACGTTGGGTTGGGACTCGTTTGAGGACTTTCTGAACCCTGGCACCCCTGGCTCCCTCTCCCCACGCTCTAAAACACATAAACAGAAAAATGTATATATGTGAAATGCTTGAGTAGAACAGTTGACAATAGCAGTCCACGGATTACTGGCGCAGAGGGCGAGGGTTGTGTCGAGGCAGGTCGAGGTGCGTCGAGATCAGTCGAAACATGTTGAGGCGAGTCGAGTTGGGTCGCGTGACGAGCCGAGACTGTCGGAAATGATTTGAGACAAGCCGAGATGAGCAGAGACGAAGGGTCTCGAGGGACCCGGGGAGCTCGGGAAGACCCGGGGAACTTTGGTTACCCTCCGGGATTCGTCGGACTCTATTGGGACCCAAAGGAATTCTGCCCCCCCACCCTATCCCATCATATAAGGAGTGCGAAATCAATAATCCGAGCAGTTTTTCTGCCCTTGACGAACCTGCCCCTACGTTCTTCACGATCCACAATTTTGTCATGTATAACACTGCTAGTGAATTTGTGCGGGAGTTCCTGTTTGTGATTTTGTTAATCTGTGTTTTTTCTTCAGTCTGTGGTTGCCTGCTCGTGCACGGACCATAGCTATGTAGTTTCTAGGGTTGACCTGGACTGCGTCGCTATAAACCTTGTGACGCGTTGCGATTGAAGTTAATCTAATCCGTGAAGCCATGGACCTTGTATCAATTTCGACGATACTATCTGTACGCTCTGGCGCGCGTGCATAATACTCTTGGAGTTCTGAGCGGTTGGAGGCGGGGATTCATTTCGTCTGAGCCTCTATCTTACCTTAAATTGCACCTCTACTTAACTAGACCTCGTAGCTGTAAACATTGTTGTGTTGCTGTCTGAGCTGACTTGTCCGTGTAGCCGTAAACCTTGTACCAGTCCATACGATGATACTTGGGCGCACTAGCGTGCGTACATATTAATCTTTAAGTTGTAAGTGATTGGAGACAAGGATTCGTTCAGTCTGAGTCGTACTTGAATAAATGAAGTGTACTTTGGTGTACCTGGACCGCGTGGCGGTCTAGGTCGTATTGCGGTGCTGTCGGAGCAGACTTTGTCAGTGTAGTCGTAAACCTTGTACTAGTCTCGACGATGCTACATTTACGCACTAGCGTGCGTATATACTTCTCTTGAATTTTTAAATGATTGGAAGCATACCAGCGTGCGTCTGATAAAGCTAAAATTATCTAATTTTTGTAACTTTAAGAGCGTTGTTTTCTTCTCACACACTGCGGCGTGCAAGCCTACTGGAATCCATGATCATAGAGCTCTACGGGGGAGCCTATTATAACTCTCGTTGCGGCTCTGGTTGAACCGAGGATCAAATCCAACCGGGATACTTGGGGGACCCACCGGGATTTATCGGGCTCTTTTGGAACCCGAGACCACCTCTGCCACACCTCTCCCACCCCAAAATGCTTGAGTGAACATTTTGTTATAACAGTCTACATGATTATTAGCGCAGAGACCTACTCTGTATCTACGTTAAACCTACTCTGTATCTACGTTAAACCTACTCTGTATCTACGTTAAACCTACTCTGTATCTACGTTAAACCTACTCTGTATCTACGTTAAACCAATTCTGTATCTACGTTAAACCTACTCTTTCTCTACGTTAAATATACTCTGTCTCTACGTTAAACCTGCTCTGCATCCGCGTTGAAACTACTCTGAATATGCGTTGAACTTACTTTAAATCTGCGTTGAACCTACTCTTAATCTACGCTGCACCTACTTCGCCAAGATTCAGTTGCCCTACGGAGGAGTCTGCATTAACTTCGCGTTGGGACTCCGAGGGAAAACGGAAGCGACAACAACAACAACAACAACTACGTTAAACCTACTCTGAACCTACGTTAAACCTTATCTGTATCTATGTTGAATAATATGTCCATACGCCAGTGCGCACAGATAGTATCGCCGAAATTGGTACAAGGTTGACTGCTACACGGACAAAGGCAGCTCCGACAGCAACGCAACACAATGTTTACAGCTACGCGGTCTATTTTATTTTTAGTAAATTTTTAATTCAGGCAAGATAGAGACTCAGACAAAACGAATCCCCGCCTCCAACCACTCAGAACTCCAAGAATATCATGCACGCGCGACAGTGCGCACAGACAGCATCGGCGAAATTGGTACAAGGTCTATGGCTTCACGGATTAGATATACTCCAACCGTAATATTATGACTCACGTTGAGGCTCTGGTGGAAATGAGGCCCCAATCAATCAATCAATCAATCAATCAATCAATCAATCAATCAATCAATCAATCAATCCATCCAACCGCAACGCGTCACAAGGTTTTATAGCTGCGCAGTCCAGATAGACTCCAGAAACTGCATGTGGTCCGTGCAAGCGCGAGCGAGCACAAACTGAAGAAAAGGGAAACTTTCTCAAAATCAAAACCAGGAACTCTCGTACAAATACACCAGCGTTATAATATTGTGGATCGTGAAAAAGAAAGCAAGAGCAGGTTCATCATGGGCAGAAAAACTGCTCAGATTATTGATTTAGCACTGATCGTTTAAGGGGATAGGGGGGGGGAGGACATTGGTCCCTTGGTTCGCAAAAGAGCCAGATGAATCCCGGAGGGTAATCAAAGTCCCCCGGATCTTCCCGAGCTCCCCGATTCCCCTGAGACCCCTCGTCTCAGCTCATCTCTGTTTGTCTAGAATCGTTTCGGCCAGTTTCGGCTCATCGCGACCGACTCGCCTCAACATGTTTCGACTGATCTCGACGCACCTCGACCAGCCTCGACGCGGCTCGCTCCCTCTGCGGTAGTGATCGTGTGGACTGTAATGACAGAATTTTTCACTCAAGCATTTTGGAGTTAGAGTGGGGTGGCTGAGGTGTCTCTGGTCCTTAAAGAGCCCGACGAAACCCGGAGGGTAACCAATGTCCCCCGGGTCCCCGAGCTCCCCGGGTCTCACCGTCTCTGTTCGTCTCTGCTTGTATCTAATCATTTCGGCTAGTCTCGGCTAGTCGTGGCCAACTCTACTCCCCTCGACATGTTACGACTGATCTCGACGCACCTCGACCAGCCTCGACGCGACCCTCGCCCTCTGCGGCAGTAATCCGCGGACTGTAATGGTTAATTGTTCTACTCAAGCCTCTCGCATAAATACATTTTTATGTGTAAAGGTTTTACAGCTCTGGTAGGGGGGAGCAGAGGTTCCAGTCTTCAGAGGGGCCTATAAAGGGTCCTGCAGTTTCTCAAAAGGGTCTTAAAGGGTCTCAAGGGTGTCCCAAAGAACCCAAGAAAGGTCCAAGTGGGTTCCCCAAAACCACTTGGTCTCCCAAGTCCCCGGGTTCTCGAAACTCCGGATCCCCAATTACTGAGGGGCCCACGTGTACCTCCTCTCCCTGGGTCACCTCGTCTCAACCAACCTCGATACATATAATAATAATAACCGATGCAAAATTTATCACCATGATCTATAGAATGAATAATCATCCATCCACCCCAACGACATATTACTCAAGAGGTTCTGAGGGGTTGGAGGCGAGGATTAGTTTAGTTTCATCATCAGAGTCTTTATCTTACCTGAGTAAATATATTGTGCTAATACAACTGGACCGCGTAGCTGTAAATATTGTTGCGTTGCTGTCGTAGTTGACTTTGTCCGAGTAGCCGTGAACCTTGCACCAATTTCGACGATACTATCTGTGCGCACTGGCGTGTGGACATATTACTAATGAGGATCTGAGGGGTTGGAGGCGAGGACTTGTTTCGTTTCATCTGAGTCTTTAGCTTACCTGAATAAATAAATTGTACTAATACAACTAAACCGCGTAGCTGTAAATTTTGTGTTGCGTTGCTGTCGGAGCTGAATTTCCCCGCGTGGCCACTGACTTTGTACTAATCTCGACGATGCTACCTGTACGCACTATGGTGCGTACATAATACTCTTCTAGTTCTAAAAGATTGGAAGCGGAGGTCCGTTTCGAGTAAGCTTTTTTTCTTTTGCGCACCAGCGTGCGTATGCCAATGCTAAAATTTTCAAATTTTTTCTACGTTATTTTTTTTTTTTTACGCACACTTAGGCGTGCGAGCCTACTGGAATCTGTGATCATCGAGCTCTGCGGGGGAGCCTATTATGACTCGCGTTGAGGCTCTGGTGGAACTGAGGATCAAATCTAATCTATGTTGAACCACCTACTCTGTATCTACGTTAAACCTACTCTGTATCTACGTTCAACCTACTCTGTATCTACATGAAACCTTCTCTGTTTCTACGTTAAACCTACTCTGAACATACGTTAAACCTACTCGGAACATACGTTGAACCTTCTCGTAATCTATGCTGCACCGACTTTGCCACGCTTCAATTGCATTACGGGGGGAGTCTGCATTAACTTCGCGTTGGGACTCCGGTGGAAAATAGAAGCAACTACTACTACTACATTATTGTACGATGACAAAGGTGTGGATGGACGACATGAATTATAGAGAAAATATGAATACAATATAGGGTTGGGAAATCGGAAAGCTCTGACATATTGTCAAGATGGGTCTAATCCATTGTATGAATAATGAAGGGGTTAATATGCGACAAAAGGTATACAAAAAGATATTCATAAGATACATACCAAGCAGCTGAATATACAATATACACACTTCTTAACCGCTAGGAAATGATTAAATGATTGACAATCAGAATAATATAATGCTGGAGTACACAAGTCTGATGAATTTACTTCTGTTATAGAAGACAAAACAAAATATTAGCTTATAAGGCAATGATTGTATCAACAAAAAAAGGGAAGGCAACTGTTAAAAATATTTCAATGAATTATATTTAAATCGAATTAACCTTTGTCAACTTTGAAAGCTGCCTATCGTTCCTCGAGAAGACCGAGTTCGTATTTTAATTATACTTGAACGATTGAAACATTTGAAACATAGAAATATACCAAACGCTAGCTAACACTTATGGTAATTGGCTAAGACAATTGTGATCGGTAGCAACATAGAAAACATGTGTGTCGTCAGAGTTTGAACGATTTGATGGTGTCTCAATGTTGATAGTTATAATAGTGGTGTTTTCGGACATGCTGAAGAACAGAATGCATTTTCGGGTTACTGGTACTAGTAGTGTATATGGGTGTAGGAACGGCATTCTTGAGTCACTTTTGGTGGGACAGGGACGAGGGTCAGCGGTGCAAAACGTGCAATCTAGATTAAGCGGCGGAAGACTGGTAGGAACCGGTTCGGCGCGTGTCAGCTAACAGGCATGCCCGTACGGGGAACGGCGGGCTGTATGCCAGGCTTGCGGCCTAGATTGGCAGTTTTATATTTTTAATAATTTAATTTTTATTGTATTTTGATGGTTATTGTATTTATACATGCAATTTTTCTTCTTTAGATGGTTGTATTGAGGTATAATTGGACACCAACTGTTGCTCGTTAAATATATTTAATCGATTCTGGTAGGGATAGTGTTATAACAAATTTCTGGACGGGCGGGGTGTAGGGATCCCCGAGGCAAAAAGTTAGATGCGCTTTGGCAAATTAGGGGAGAATGCAATTACCTATTCCTCGTCTTATGAGTTATTTCCGTGGCATGTCTGCTATGTTTGAATGTATTTATTGTTCTATATTGATGTCTGGATTATAGTTTTATATATTTTATAGTACGTTTATTTTTGTTTTCTTATCTAGTTTTAGGTTTGTATCGTCCATGTAGCACACTTTTTCAGGCATAACATAAATCAGAAATGCAAGTCATCATGGATTGTAGAGCCAAGTGGAGATATTCAAGTAAAATAAGAAAAAAAAACAGTGAGACCATGTGTCGGTTTGTATTAAACTGGACACAAATTCCTATTACTTGTAGCATTCATTCCATCCAAGTTTGAAATTGGTACCTCTCTGCAAACTAACGTGGTTTGAGAGGGACAACAAAATGAATAACATGTATGTGAAAGTGATATTTAGAGTCGTTTGGAGGGCTTCATATGTATATAACCATGACTGAATACCGTACATAGGTTTAAGTTGGGTTTGGATGGGTGTGAATAACATGTATAAATCAAGAATCATATGGAAAAAGTAAAGCAATCAAAACAAACTATGTAATTTGCATATAAAAATGGATGAAATTTGCTAGATCAAAATTGAAAGTGTACATCAGAACTGCAAATAATAAATCAAAATTGTAGAGCAATGTGGAGGGATTTAATATGAATATATCATAAATCAATGAAAAAGTATCATATGTATGCAGGGAAAATCACGAACGGTGACACATGATACTTGAAGTTGGTTAGGTTAGGTCGCCAAGGTATTAATGCATCTGGAATTCAATGGTAACCCTTTCCGCACCAAATGTGTATAAATGCCTACATGGTGTCGACACATGTGCCGACACAGTGAGGCTAACGACCCTGTATATATGCATTGTGTCGTCATATGTGCCGACACAGTGAGGCTAACGACCCTGTATGTATGCATTTTGTCGTCACATGTGCCGACACAGTGAGGCTAACGACCCTGTATATGCATGTAAATGTATATATGTATACTTGGTGTGTGACATTATAAAATAAAGCCGTGTGGAGGTGATTTGATGTGTACACCGCACAAAATAATGACCAAATATCATACATAAGCATTAAACTTGAATGAAAGCATTTAATTTTTGGGTAAGTTGGTTAGGATGACTAGATCTGTGAACCAATATCGCGTGAAACTGTTCCATATTTAAAAAAGTGTAACATTGAAGTGCATTAGTTCTCTTGGATCCTACATGTTGAGTCTCATCCAGACGTGTAACAGAGATTTCAATACAAATTCTGGAATCTAAACATCTTCAAAAGGATATGTACTGGATCAAATTGGAGAAATGTATTCAAACTGATTTTGATATGTTGAATATACAGACCAAGTGGAGAGTTTCATACATATCAATATCCTACATAAGCATCAAACTTGAATAAAAATGCATAACTATTGGTTAGGATGACTGTTAGGTTAGGTTGTCTATGTATTAATGTATTTGGCAGTGTATGGTAACCCCTTTTTGCAATCATTGATATTTGATCTATGTAGTCGTACATTGATATATATTTCGCTAATTATGTACCCTAGACATGGTTTTTAATCCTATATCTTGTTGACTGCGCACCTTTCATCGCAGGTCTGTAGTAAATATGTTGATGTGGAGTTATTTAATATTCGTTATAATAGACGAAAATGGTAGGAGCAACACATCCAACACTAAAAAAATATCTTATTTTAACAGTTAAACCATACATAAAACTTGTTACTCTTTAACACCCATGACAAACACTGACATATGCGGGAAGCTTACATAAACGTTTTGAATTCTACAGTCAAGCAAAGTGAAAAAATATACATAAGTGGGCACACAATCTGCTAAAGATTGGTAAAACTACAGAGTCGAGTGGATAGATTTGATATGAATAAAGCTTAAATCAATGAAGAAATACAGGACATATGTATGAAACGGGGAAAAATATATAATCCTTGGTTAGATTAGGTTAGCATGGGATAGGTTTACGGCCACTCGACATTACAAACCTAAAGTGAAGAATGCTACAGTGAATCTGGTGAATGCTCGAAAAAGTCAGATATTCTGAATTGGAATGCAATCTCATAACAAAGCCTGAATCAATCAATAACTTCTAAGTGTATAAGCATTTATAAAAGTAAGACATGCGGTAATAAGTATCTAGTAAAGATATGCGAGAGGATCACATAATTGAGATGTACATTAAATTATTGAAGAATTTTGACACTATCACTCAATACAAATCCGGTAGATTAGTTCTCCAAGACGACATGGAACCGGACCCAAATCCAATGTCGAGAGGTAAAACATATCAATATTTTGGATCATTACATCCAATTAAGCGTATTTTAAACCCAACATTCTAGAAATGTAGGGCAATTTATACCTAATACATAAATATTCCTATCATAACCAATCAAAACATACAACAACTTTAAAAAAAATAGCTAAATAAGATTCTCTACTCTACCCTAACCGACATTGATTAACTATGAAATACGGCGTATCCTGCCGTACCCCAGAGGATAAATCCTACACCAATATGAAAGGTGTACGGCCAATCAATACATCATGCCAATGTACATTACCGATCTTGTAATAAATACAAACAATCCTGCACTTCAACTCCTAAGGTGATCTGGTTCATAAAAAAACCATATGCTAACATAACAGCAATACCGAAAATATCTGACATTTAACACTGAATTCATGCATAACAAATGATATTACATTATCCGTTCAAGTCTAAAACAATCTCTTACACCTAACTGATGCTATGCCTCTAGTAGGAGAAGAAAAATTCAAGCACACTGTGTCATAACAACGAACACAACAATGTTTTATTAGGTCGCTGCTCAGCAAACTACCATTGATATATAACAAATTTAGAGGCAACACCGAGTCATGATACAATACCTCAGACGTACCATGCATCTGTTTAGGCCATCATTTCTGAACAACGTCAGTAGTATATATCTCGCCGAAACACATTTCAAGACGGTTTTATCGGCGGGCGTACGGATGGGCGGCCATGGGGCGACCATGTTGGTGGGGGTAGGGCCGGAGTCAGCGAGCGAATGGGGAGCGGGGGCGTTGGGTAGCGGGGAGGCGCGGAAAGGGGAACTGAGGTGAATGACTCATTTCGGACAGACTGATAGTTTTCGGAATATTTTTTAATTTCATAAGTGTATGAGCATTTCAATGCTTGGGTATGTTGTATTGCAACTCCGTTGCATGTCATGTTGCATATGTGCATTTTCAATGCTGTGTCTCCTGAATGTTTAGGATATTGACAAACATACATTTATAAGATAGTTTTTATTGATAATAACGGGTACATTACAATTTACAAGCTGTATCTAAGGTTAATACTCCACACATATTCTTCTTGCACGAATGTCTGTTTCCGGACACGTTCATGATGAATTTTTCAACCCAGGTATCATTTCTACGCCGTTCGATATTGATCAATTTACACGTGGCAAAGATTCAATTAGTTTCTTGTTATTTTCCCAGATTGTTTTATTTATATCTACAGCATTCGCCATGATTTTCTCTTCGTTTGATATATATGCAGTCATATTATGACCGAATGTCACATCGCACGTGATTTGCTCATATATGTTTGAACTTATTTGTAAATCGATTCAATAGAACATAATCAGCAAGTTATAATTACAGATATGGTTTATATCCTTAGACGATGTGATGATGAACATGATATCTCCATG
>SDVV010010113.1:0-16396 GCA_016164225.1 Gammarus roeselii
TATTATATCTATACATATATTTATGATATATATATACATATTTATATATATTCCCAGTAAAAAAAATGTGAATGAATTGTATTCATCATATGTATGATTGAATTGGAAACATGAAAAATCGGACCTAGAGGACACAAGTTCTACACCACTTATACAAAGACAGAATGACAGCTGACTTAAGAAACTTTTTCCTCTAAATCATCAGCTTTAGGCCACCGAAGAGCGTATCATTGGCCCCTCTCCCAGATCACTCACATCCTGTGTTTTGGTCTTGATCCTTCCGTGGATGTTCTCGTCATTGGAAATGCCGCAGACGGGCAGGGATCTGGCGGGATTATAGACGGGTCGTCTGCAGCAGACAGTGCCTGGGCCGCAACCGTTGACACCGGGTGTGGTGCCCGTCAACTGACGCTGTAACAGGAGCAAACGAGGTTACAATTTGGACGATTCGTGTTTGTAAATCTGTTCAGGGAAGGGTATTTCGATCTTATACACACTGATCGATTGGGAATAAAAACTTTAAAAAATGTGAGTTGAAATGTTGTAAAGCAAGGAATGCTGCTACTTTTCTCCGTAATGTCTTCTATAGATCATAAATACCATATCAAGCCCTCATAAGGTAGCTAACTACAATTGTGCAAGATATACCACCATATGTGGACAGGTAAAAACTCTAAAATAGGTTGCACTCACTCCTTGGACATCACTGAAGTTCGAGGTGTCGTTGGTGTCTCTTCTCTTTCTAACTACCTCTGGCAAGTCAGTCACGTTTTCAGTCGCAGGTGCCAAGGTGTCGTAGTCGTAGTCGTAGTAGACAGGGGCGTCTGTAGCGTTGGCGACAGTCACGTTTTCATCTTCTACCCCACCGAAGTCGAAAGCACGAGCCGATCTTGTGAAGTTGCCCTCGGCTTCCTCTTCATCGGAGGTGGCGTTGGAGTAGATGAGATGCTCGCGGTTTCTTGCATCGATGATGTGGGAGAGGTCGCGGTTTGGGCGAATGATATTCTCAGATAAGCAGTATTGCGACGGGATGCAGTGGCAATCATCTCTGTAAAGGGTTCTTGAGAACTGCTGAAGGGAGTTTTGGTTGATCATATCTTCAATTGTAAGAGAAGGCTTGAAACCAAACTCTGATTGAGATGGCTGGAAACTACTGCCTTGGAAGCTCTGTTGGGTTTGGAATTTGTTTTGTTGGTTATGGAAATTATTGTTATGTTGGTTTTGGAAATTTCCATTGTGGCTTTGGATGTTTCCGTTTTGATTTTGGAAATTCCCGTTCTGGTTATGACTACTACCATGCTGGTTTTGAGCACTTTGGCTGTTTGTGATGAACTTGGTGTGAGAAGAAAACGCGTTGCTGCTGCTACTACTTTCTTTTGCCACGTTGGAAGGGAACTGACTGTCGAAAGGATTCACGTTTTGGCTTATGTGGCTTGTACCACTAACTTCCAGAGGCACATTGAAACTGTTAATTGAGGAATGTGATCCTGATCCAAAAGAGGATGACCCAGAACCTCCAGAACCAAACGAGGATCCCGATGAGCCCTTGACGAAGGATGTCCCAGAGACAACAGAGCTTCCAGTGTGGCTATCATCGGACTTCTTTTGGAAAGATGAATAACTTGATGAAGGAATGTGAGCAACATCAACGTAGCCTTCACTACCAGGCTTGATGATCTGGGCTCCGTGGTACACGTGAGTGTGGGAGTGGAGGTGCTGCACCTTTGTGGCCTCTACTGGGGCGACCGTGTGGGTATGGACGGTGCCAAGCCGAGCGGGAGTATGCACGTACTTGGGCTTCTGATTAATGACTGGGGCACTGTAACTTGTCTCTACGAAAGATGGGCCTGGAACATTGTATGATGACTTAGGTGGGTGATGATCAATGTAAGTAGGCTTGGCGTGACTGTAAGTTGGAAGGGGGGCGTTATAGGCAGGTTTGGGAGCTGCGTAGTCAACAAGGGGTGGTGCACCGTAAGTGGGCTCGGCTATATAGATGGGAACACCGTATGCAGGTTCGAGCTGACCCGCTGGTAGATAAGTTGGTTTCTTTCCTTTTCCTTTATCGCCTTTGGGTTTGGTGTAGGAGTCGAAAAATCCAGAAATCAAGTCGGTGACTCCACCACCCGAACCTTTCTTCTGCCCTTTCAAGTGCCCTTTAGGCTTGTTTTGGAAGGTATCATAGTCGTTACCGAAGGACGGTGTGCCGTAGCTGTTGTATTGAGGAGGTGGGACGCCGTATTGGGAGTTGATGCTTGGGGGATAACTATGGCCTTTCTTCTTGATTTTGTTGTTGTTGTCACACTGAAAATGAATGAAATTTCATTTTCAATCAAAAATATTGAGATCACATTAGTTATGCCATCAACACGATTTATTCGATTTGTCTACGGAAGTAGTTTTCAACATTGTCAAATTGAATAATCTACTAAAACTATTACGTAGAACGCAATCGTTACAGGAAACACTTCAAAACCTGCCACCGAAATATCCACAACTTCCGTTCACACACTCAGACACAAAACGAAGTTCATGTACTCACCCCACTTCCAACACCCCAGCGGCAGAGAGTATCCGAAAGGCCCAAAAATCGGGCTTCCCTGTTGGAGTTTTCTCCAGCAGCAAGGAGAGCGACACCTTCCAGCTGCTGTTGCTGGGCCTCCACACCCGCCGAATGAGGCTCCAGAGGCAAGGGCTCCACAAACTGACTGGCTGGAATTTCAGCTACATTGCCTTCTTGGTTAAAAGAACTGAAGGACCGCCCCTCTTCCTGAGGAGCAGCCGCTGCGGGTGGAATCCTCTGCTCTTCCTTGGCCTGTTCGGCCTCCTCCGCACCCCAGGACCATCCTTTGGCTTTGTCGGCTGAGACCGCGGCCAGCAGGAAGGCGAGGATGACTTGAAAAGGAGAAACGGGTGTAAACTTCACATGGAACATAAAATGAAACAAATAATATCAAATAGTCAAAGAAATACATCTAGCAGGTTTCGACTATAAGGTTTATTAAAGCTGGTTGGAAAATGGTCGCAAGCTGTTTGCAATGCAGTTGTGTGAACGGTGTAATTAGTTGGCAGGGTTGTAAACTGTGGTTAAAAGACAATGCTGTTAACTCCCTGGCAAAGCAGAGTAACGCAGTTATTGTGTTACTCATCGATCAAGATGCTGTTGAGTTGTGTTACTCATCGATCAAGATGCTGTTGAGTTGTGTTACTCATCGATCAAGATGCTGTTGAGTTGTGTTACTCATCGATCAAGATGCTGTTGAGTTGTGTTACTCATCGATCAAGATGCTGTTGAGTTGAGAAACGCTTGCATCTGCCTCTGGAATCCCATTGACACCGAAATGGAAACCCCTTCACCAGATCATGACCCCGACACTCCAAGCCTCTCACTTGCCGCCATAATGAGCTGACAAAACTTCCACCCTTCCTCCCTAGTGATCACCACCTCCTTTGCTCCATCCCAACCACTTTCAACTGGTTCCACGAGTCACGTCACTCGGATGGTGGCGGTAGGAGTTGGAGAGGTTCCTCCGTTCAGCCAACAACTTTCACTTTCCTTTGTCTGACTAACACCTAACATTTGTTGGCTACCGCGCCTCGCTCGCCTATAGGCAGCTTGCTTGTCTGCCGACGCCCAACGAATGCTGTCTGACAGTGAAACACTAATGTTTACATTTAGGGAGGGAGGTATAAGCCCGTCTGTTCAGAGTTATTCGTCAGTTACAAGCGCGAGATTCAACAAAAAGTTGATTCGGCGTGAGGATGACAGCAACTGCCAGGTTAGTGGACATTTAACGATCGGCTCTTTAGAACAGAAAAGCCACAATTATTCATTTAGAATAATGAATAGCAATTAAAGATGGCGAATGATTATAATACAAACCTCGTGTTCTTGTTATTTTCTTTCATGTGAGAAGTGTATACGTGAAAATAAATTAATGTTCATGGATACACGCATTTATGCCCTTAAATGTTGCCTGATGCTATTACATCATCACGAGCTGCGTACACGCATTTATGCACGTACATGTTGACGGATGTTGTTACATCATCAAGAGCGGCGTACTAGTATCTATACACGTACATGTTGAATGATGCTGCGATATCATCAAGAGCAGCGAACTCTTGCATAAAAAACACAATCAGGCGTCAGCAGTAAAGGATAAGATGACACTTCTAGAATAACACAAATTATCGACCATTGCGCAACTGTGCGCAGCCACGCGTACCGTGCCTTCACTAATGTGTGCAGAGCACAAAGCGTGCGCGTAACCACTATCCCTACGATGGGGCGGCATAACGTGCAGGGCCCACCGAGGGGACGGGGATAGGGAAGTGTTCGTATGCTATGAAGCTACGGCCCCCAACGAGGCAAAGAAGGGTTGTCGAAGCCGGGTTGGCTTATAATGTGTTGCAGGTGGCTGATATTGTGGACCGGTCGAGTATAAATGGGTATGCCGCATCCATGTTGCTCGAGTATATCATGAAGTGTTGATATATTGACCAGTCGATCGACATGCAAGCAAAACAAATTTCAACAACATTGCCGCTGAATTAGAAGCGAATCGACGTCTATCGCTTCTTGCCAATGGTCTATTGTCTACTGTATATTGTTTAATGGCTAATTTGTATTGTCTATTGTCCATTGTCAATTATCTATTGATTAGTCTATTGTTTTTGTTGTCAATTTATCGATGTTAGTGTCTATTGTCTATTATATATTGTCTTTTGTTTTATTTTTTAGTGTCTATTGTCTTTCGTATAGTGTATATTGCCCATCTCCAATTGTCTTTTGTTTAGCGTCTATTGTTCATTGGCTATTGTCGACGTCCATAGGTTATATATTGTGTACTCCGGGACTCGAAATATACGGAGAGCTTCAAGAGTTTTTTGATACATCTAATTGCAGAAGATCTGAGCTGAATTAGAATATGTGCCTCAACAAGTGATGGGCGGAGGCTGATGTCGCGAGGGGGATTTGAGGAGTGATGTGATGTGAGGAGGGTTATTGGGGAGGGTGCGGGGCTCATCTGGTCTATATCAACTGAGCAGTTCGCTCTCCCGCACACCAGAGGGCGCGCCCCCTGAACCCGGAGTGCAGTTCAGTAAGTGAAAGCTTTCGTAATCATACCTGAGTCAGATGTTAATATTGCATTCTTCCTCTATAAACCTCTATAAAAGATGGAATTGAGACGGAATGGAAACGGCTTACTATAAAATAAGAGGATAAAAGAAGTGGGAACCCGTGTTCTTAAGCCGGCTATGATGTGGCAGCCTGCGTTGTGACGTAGCGTGATGTTGTCGTCTGCCAATGGGCTGCGTTCTCGTCCATGCGGAGAGCCGTCCATCCTATTTTTTCGATGGGCCCTTACATTTCATGCAAAATTTACACATGGACTGACTTAATTGGACGTAATGGAAGGAGTGTAAAAGCAAGGAAGATTGAAATACCATTACTTTGATCAAGGCGATGATCGCATAGCAGTCGTGTTTGAACCTCTCAAGCATGTGAAATACCATTACTTTGATCAAGGCGATGATCGCATAGCAGTCGTGTTTGAACCTCTCATGCATGTGAAATACCATTACTTTGATCAAGGCGATGATCGCATAGCAGTCGTGTTTGAACCTCTCAAGCATGTGAAACGATCTGAGGATTCTTTGTGCGGCACATCCCGATGGGGGTTCGGAGAGCGGGATCCGATCCCCCATCGGGATATCTTATCGGATTGGGAAGTGGGGAGAGAGACCCCACCAGCGTCTTATATGTACTCTCCCGGTGGAAAGTAGGTATTCTCGCTACCAACGAGGCATAAAGAATGCACGAATGCAGCCGCATCAGAGCTGTGCACGACGACATGTTTCACTTTGAATGCACGTCTTCTCGCTGGTGTTATCGTTGATGTTGAAATCATGTTCTGCTGGCGTTGCCGTTGTTGTTGTTGCTAATTCACGGCTCCTGACCCGGTCCGCGACCATTGTTTTGAAGAAAGTGCGTTGATCAGGTCGACCGAAGGTTTACTATCATTGCGGGAGAGATTTGCATGTTAGAGCTGACCTGGCCAAATAAAAGACTAAAACGGAGTCTTAATCCATTTTGCTAACCAAGTTTGATCTATTTTTTTTAGCACGTAGCAGTGTCACGTTCACATGTCATTAGAGGGTGACACTCACACTCTGGCTTGAAAGCCACACTCTGACAAGGGAGTGTTTCCATCAAGGCTTTCTCGCATCAGCTCAACAATGGCAGACGCGCCAGCAAAAAGATGGACTCCATCGTCGGCGTCGGAGAGAAAGCTTGTGGCGATGTGGTGGGTGACTGCATAGCGACGCCGTTCTAGTCATTAGACACGAGCGGCTAATCTAATGATGCACGGCCAACCGTGCTCCCGCCCCTCACCACAGGAGGTGAGATGAGGGGAGGTAGAGAGAGACGTGGATGGTGCCCTTTTATACCCACTCACATCACTCCGTTCCCTTTCACCGCATCTAAAAGTTCACGACTTGAAAGACTTTGCCTTTCTGACGAATTTTTAGTCGAGGATCTGAAGCATTTACAGAAAGTTTCATCTCTCCGTAGGGAATAATAATCAAATTATCTGATTTGAAAAAAGAAATTTGATAATTATAAATAAATATATAAACTCATTACTACATGGATCACCGAGTCGCAACATGTTCATTGATAGTGACTGGGCGAAGAAATCTTGAGGTAACCGAGCACATCGGAAAGGTGTTTAAAAGGTTACCTGAGAAATGCCGATTAAGTCAATAGAGCTAAAAGCCTTTACTCACGAGCAGCCTCCACCCAACACTTACTTGCAATTCTCATGATGGAAGGAAGCTCAGCCTGAAGTAATCCGGATTTATAAAATTCTGTCCCTAGGAAACTGATTCTATCAATAAATTAATGACTGACGATCTGTAATCAAGCAAAACAATAATTTCAATTAAAATATACACTGTGAGTCAGGAATACAAATTGACTATTAAAGTAATCATTTGTAATGACTGTGATGGCTCTAGACTGCTCACTAGGACAGCGCCAAATTGCTGAGTAATACACTGATAATTTGCTCATCAAACCATGCGATGCTGTCAACACGAATTGCATTAACATTCACATAGAACTGAACGTGTATCATATAAACCTTGTTAAGCCTACTGCTGTCGCATCATAACTTTGGTGGGAAAATACTTATAGAAGTTAAAGAACATTGATGTTAATCAAAGTCCTAATTAATAACAACATCCGTTCATTGTAAAATAATATCTCATATGAACCAATCACTGTTCATTGTATCGTCTCCTCCCTACTCTGATCTTGCATTCGGACCTACACCACTGCTTTGATGTTGACTACGCGGCGTCTTTCTGTCGACTGGTGAATGCTGCACGAGCAGCTCGGCTTATATGCCTCGCCCGGTACCATGGCAACCAAGCGGGTCCGTTTGCAGCAGAGTGGCAGCAGGGAATTTAAGCGTCAGGAAACGTCTGTAGTTTAGAATAGCTGGAGGTTAGCGAGGGCAAATCTTCATCCGACACTTGGGGTTTATTTAGGCCGTACGCACGCACACGTCACACTGGTTCCGGTAGGGATTCCCTACCGGGCTGGCATGGTCACACTTTCAGTAGAGCGACAGGGGGATGCAACCAGCGGGTTGCTGCCCTTGGTAAATTAACGCATGAGGTGTTTTGCCGAGTCGGGAGCTATGCTTTTGACCTCTTTTGGTAAGCTCTTGACCTATTATTGCTGAGCTCTTGACCCCTGGTTAACGAGGAGGAAGTCGTCGGATCTAATCCTTTAATGTAGAATATCAATTTTAGATCAGGCAAAATTAGAAAGACTCCTGGTGTGTCCAGCAAAATATTTTGAACATCTCGGAGAACAGTTTACGAAAGGGATGGATGTAAATAACATGGTCCGCGCAGCCCTTCTTTATGCCGAACACAGTACGAGTGAAGTGTTATTGTTACTCGCTGCCTCATGATTCGTTGCGATAGTTTTTAAAATTTAGATGATCAGTCAAGTTCGCAGTTGCTGTTTTCTGTTCTCCGAGTAGTTGGCTCAGGTGAAGAGTAGGTTAACTACACACATGCTTCGGTAATAATTCATTTGCATGGCCAATGCAGTTGACACACTTCGTTGCCATTCCGAGGCGTAGGAGAACGATAAGACAACGGCAGAGAGGGAAATTATTCAAAACGGTGGATTGAAAGTTTTTCAGTAACGGCGGAGAGGAAGTTGTTCAGTAACGGCGGAGAGGAAGATGTTCAGAAACGGCGGAGAGGAAGTTGTTCAGTTACGACGGAGACGAAATTATTTAGTAACGGCGGAGAGCACGTTGTTCAATAACGCAAATGAGAAATATCCTGTACCACTTGTACTTATAAGCTGTATCGTAAACAGCCATCACTGATGACTTGTATAGTAAAGAGCCATCACTGATGAGTTGTATTTTAAACAGCCATTACAGGTGAGTTATATCGTAAACAGCCATCACGGATGTGTTGTATTGTAAACATCATCATAGATGAGTTGTATTGTGAACAGCCATCACAGATGAGTTGTATTGTAAACAGCCATCACAGATGAGTTGTATTGTAAATAGTCTTCACAGATGAGTAGTATTGTAAACAGCCACCACAGATGAGTTGTATTATGAACAGCGATCACAGTTGAGTTGTATTGTAAACAGCCATCAAAGATGAGTTGTATTGTAAACAGCTATCACAGATAAGTAGTTTTGTAATCAGTCATCACTGATGAGTTGTATTGTAAACAGCCATCCCAGATGAGTTGTATTGTAAACAGCCATCACAGATGAGCAGTATTGTAAACAGCAATCACAGATGAGTTGTATTGTCAACTGTCATCACAAATGAGTTGTATTGTAAACAGCTATCTCAGTTGAGTTGTATCGTAAACAGCCATCACAGATGAGTAGTATTGTAAACAGCCATCACAGATGACTTGTATTGTAAACAGTCATCACAGATGATTTATATTGTAAACAGTCATCACATATGAGTTGTACTGTATACAGCTATCACAGATGAGTAGTTTTGTAAACAGTCATCACAGTTGAGTTGTATTGTGAACAGCCATCACAGATGTGATGTATTGTAAACAGTCATCACAGATAAGTTGTATAGTAAACAGCCATCACAGATGAGTAGTATTGTAAACAGTCATCACAGATGAGTTGTATTGTAAACAGCTATCACATATAAGTTGTATTTTAAACAGCTATCACAGAGGAGTAGTATTGTAAACAGCCATCACAGATGAGTAGTATTGTAAACAGCCATCACAGATGAGTAGTATTGTAAACAGCTATCTCAGATGAGTTGCATTGTAAGCAGCCATAACAGACGAGTAGTATTGTAAACACTCATCACACATGAGAAGTATTGCAAACAGTCATCACAGATGAGTTGTATTGTAAATAGCTATCACAGATGAGTTGTATTGTAAAAAGCCATCACAGATGAGTAGTATTGAAAACAGCCATCACAGATGGGTAGTATTGTAAACAGCTATCACAGATGAATTGTATAGTAAACAGCGATCACAGACGAGTTTTATTGTAAACAGCTATCCCAGATGAGTTGTATTGTAAACAGCCATCACAGATGAGCAATATTGGAAACAGCTATCACAGATGAGTTATATTGTAAACAGCCACCACAGATGAGTTGTTTTGTGTAGTATTGTAAACAGCCATCACAGATGAGTAGTATTGTAAACAGCTATCTCAGATGAGTTGCATTGTAAGCAGTCATAACAGATGAGTAGTATTGTAAACACTCATCACACATGAGAAGTATTGCAAACAGTCATCACAGATGAGTTGTATTGTAAACAGCTATCTCAGATGAGTTGCATTGTAAGCAGCCATAACAGATGAGTAGTATTGTAAACACTCATCACACATGAGAAGTATTGCAAACAATCATCACAGATGAGTTGTATTTTAAACAGCTATCACAGAGGAGTAGTATTGTAAACAGCCATCACAGATGAGTTGTATTGTGAACAGTTATCACAGATGAGTTGTATTGTGAACAGTTATCACAGATGAGTTGTATTGTAAACAGCTATCACAGATGAGAAGTATTGTAAACAGCCATCACAGATGAGAAGTATTGTAAACAGTCATCACAGATAAGTTGTATTGTAAACAGCCATCACATATGAGTTGTATTGTTAACAGCCATCACATATGAGTAGTATTGCAAACAGTCATCTCACATAAGTAGTATTGTAAACAACCATCACAGATGAATTGTATTGTAAACAGCCATCATATATGAGTTGTATTGTGAACATTTATCACAGATGAGTTGTATTGTAAACAGCCATCACAGATGAGTTGTATTGTAAATAGTCATCACTGATGAGTTGTATTGTAAATAGTCATCACTGATGAGTTGAATTGTAAACAGCTATCACAGATGAGTTGTATTGTTAACAGCCATCACATATGAGCAGTATTGTAAACCGCCATCACAGATGAGTTGTATTGTGAACAGTCCTCACAGATGAGTTGTTTCGTAAACAGCCATCACAGATGAGTTGTATTGTGATCAGTCATTATAGATGAGTAGTATTGTAAACAGTCATCACAGATGAGTAGTATTCTGAACAGCTATTACAGATGAGTTGTATTGTGCATATTCATCACTGATGAGTTGTATTGCAAACAGCCATCACACATGAGTAGTATTGTATACAGTCATCACAGATGAGTTGTTTTGTAAACAGCTATCACAGATGAGTTGTATTGTAATCAGTCATCACAGATGAGTAGTATTGTAAACAGTCATCACAGATGAGTTGTATTGTAAACAGCCATCAGAGATGAGATATATTGTTAACAGCTATCACAGAGCAGTTGTATTGTGAACGGTCATTACAGATGAGTTGTAATGTAAACAGCCATCACAGATGAGTTGTGTCGTAAACAGCTATCACAGATGAGTTGTATTGTAAACAGCTATCACTGATGAGTTGTATTGTAAACAGTCATCACAGATGAGTTGTATTGTAAACAGCCATCACAGATGAGTAGTATTGTAACCAGCCATTACAAATGAGTTGTACTGTAAAAAGCCATCACAGATGAGTTGAATTGTGAACAGACATCACAGATGAGTTGTATTTTAAACATATATCACATATGAGTAGTACTGTATACCGCCACCACAGATGAGTTGTATTGTAAACAGCCATCACAGATGAGTTGTATAGTAAACAGTCATCACAGATGAGTAGTATTGTAAAAAGCTATAACCGATGAGTAGTATTATGAACAGCTATCACAGATGAGTAGTATTGTAAACAGCCATCACAGATGAGTTGTATCGTAAACAGCTATCACAGATGAGTTGTATTGTAAACAACAATCACAAATGTGTTGTATTGTGAACAGCCATCACAAATGAGTTGTATTGTAAACAGTCATCACAGAGGAGTTGTTTTGTAAACAGTCATCACATATAAGTTGTATCGTAAACAGACATCCCAGATGAGTAGTATTGTAAACAGCCAGCTCAGATGAGTTGTATCGTAAACAGCCATCACGGATGAATTGTATTGTAAACAGTCATCACAGATTAGTAGTATTGTAGACAGAAACAGCTATCACAGATGAGTTGTATTGTAAACAGCCATCACAGATGAGTTGTATCGTAAACAGCTATCACAGATGAGTTGTATTGTAAACAGCTATTACATACGAGTTGTATTGCAAACAGCCATCACAGATGAGTTGTATTGTTAACAGCCATCACAGACAAGTTGTATTGTAAACAGTCCTCACAGATGAGTTGTCTCGTAAACAGCTATCACAGATGAGTTGCATTGTAGACAGCCATCACAAATGAGTTGTATTGTAAACAGCCATCACACATGAGTTGTTCACGAAGCCTGTCTTCGTACGATTTATTCCGCAGCGCGGGGATGAGTTTGGTGGCTCTACGTTGAACCTTCCCATGTTTAATAACGTATTTTCTAAGGAATGGAGATCAGAAATGAACGGCATACTCGAGAAGCGGTCTAACAAATGCATTAAATAACTTGAGCATACTGTGTTGGTTTCTGTACGAGATAGTGCGGGATATCATACCTAGTATTTTGTTGCCTTTCTTGACAGCATCGTTACATTGCTTGCTGCTTTTAAGTCGTTACTATTGATGACAACTAAATTTTTGTCTTCGCTGACGGGAATGAGTTTCTTTCCAGGTATTGAATATTCGTGTTTGGGGTTATGAGAATCTATGTGCATAACTTTTCATTTGTCTGCATTCAATTTCATTCGCCACTTGTCTGGCCAATCAACAATTTTGTTCAAGTCTAGTTGGATCTGCTGACACTCTTATTCAGTCTGCACTTTTCCTCAGATCTTATTATCGTCTGCAAACTTGCTTATGTATGAGAGTACGTTGCTATCGAGATCGCTTATGAATATTATAAAGAGAATTGGCCCTAACACGGATCCTGGAAGCACGCCGCTTATAACCAGGGGGAGGAAGCACGCCAGGGGGAGGAAGCTCCGTCAAGTACAACTCGCTGCCGTCTGTCCGTAAGCCAGCATTTTATCCAGTTGGTAAGCTCGCCTCGAATACCGATGCTGTGCAATATACTAATTAGGCGCATGTGGGGGACTTTATCAAAGGCCTTCTGAAAACAAAGTCAATGATATCAATTGGCGATTTTGTGTCGTGGATTTTGATTATATTTTTGAAAAAGAGTAGCAGATTTGTAAGACAGGAACGGTTGTGTCTAAAGCCATGCTGGGAGTCGCCAATCAATTTGTTTGATTCTAGGAATTCTGTAATTTTATCCGTTATCAAACTTCCCATCAACTTGCCAATGACTGAGGTGAGACTAATTGGACGGTAGTTGCCGGGACACTTTTTGTTCCCGTTTTTTTAAATTGGGGTAACATAAGCCCCTTTTCACTCAGAGGGGCAGGGGCAATTTGTGAGAGATTGGGTGAAAATGTTTGATAAAAGTTCCGCGATTTCGTTTCTAGTCTCGTACAGAATTCTGGGATGAATTTGATCTGGAACTGGATATTTGGTGACTCTCAATTTATTCATATTTTCAATAGCTTCGGTGGGGGGAAAGTTCACTGTGGTGAGGGCTTCAATTCGTTTTGCCGCTATGATATTGTCAGGATTAGGAATATCCTGATTCTCTAACGTAAATACAGAACAAAAGTATTCTTTATGTAGAACACTCATTTTGGTGTCGTCCGTTTCTCGCCCACCAACATTGTTCTCGAGAGGACCTATTACAGATTTTGTCTATTGCTTGCTCAAAATCTAACTAAAAAATGGTTTTTCATTAGTGTTGACATTGGCAGCAATTTCATTCTCATAATCTTTCTTCAGGACCCTTTTTAGATCTAGTCTGCTAATTTTATATTCATTTTTTGCTACGTCGTCATATGGAGGTATCTGCTTTGTTTTCTTTCGCGAATGAAGGCGCTGCAATTCTCCTTACCAGTATTTGGGCTGATAGACTGTTGTTCGCCTGTTTTTTGCGCGGGATATGCTCATGTTCGATATTTGTAGGTGCAGTCAATAAATAGTCAAGAGAAAGATTGAAATTTTGTCCGAGGGTTATATTTGCTGACGCCATTGACTCTCTTAAGCCATCAAAATTAGCTAACATGAAGTTAGGGATTTTTTCGCTATTTGTTGATGTTTTCAAGTCGAGCTCTATCAAAAAACGGATACAGTCGTGGTCACTAGTTCCGAGTGGTTTGCCTACTTCGACGTTCGTGACATGAGAGTCACTCTCACTAAATAGGAGATCGAGAATGTTGCTACCTCTTGTAGGTGTCTTCACCATTGGGGTCATGAACTTGTTGTCCGCAAAATCAATCAGACGTTGGCCGGTGGCAGTGCATTCGTCTGATTCCCAATCAATGTCGGGGATATTGAAGTCGTCAAGCACAATACTGTGTTGTGTTGTGACAACATCGACGAGAGTGTTGTAAAGATCGATATAATCTGCGTTCTTGCTTTTAGGGGGGCGACAGACGAGAGTGATTTGGCATTTAATATGTTTACCGACTATTTGGATTGATACTGTGTCGTGCCTGTTGTTTGTTATGGTGACTAATAATATTTGCTGAGTGTTTTTCTCGAGAAACAGCACTCCCCCGCCCTCTCGTCCTTGTCTATCTTTGTGAAATAGTAAGTAACCGGGAAGAGCAAATTCTCCTGGATAATGCCTGGTGCTCAATTTCATCCACGATTCTGTGATTGCTGTTATGTCGATACTTTTAGTCAATGCAAGGATACCTAATTCTTCGATTTTGTCTCTTAGACTTTTAGCGATCACGTAGTAACATTTGAGAGTACCGTTAGTCACATTGACTTGATTTGCTTGACTTATTTTGCGCCTACTCTGCGGTCTTGTGTCGGAGCCAAAACTTTCGTTTTCGTTTATAAGGGTTGTACTAGCGGAGCTGCGACTACTTCCTCTAACTCGGACTGGATTGATGACAGGAACTTTTTTGCTAGGACCTCTGGTGGTGTTTTGACACGTACTTGTATTTGTTGTGTATCTCGTCGTGTTGAAACGGGCGGAGGCCGCTGTGTCGTTTCGTCGGACACGTCTGGCGGAGTTGTTGTTGTCCATTAGATGTTTCCTGCCCGCTTGAAACCATTTCATATCCCTGTTTGTATTAAAATCCTTCAGTAAGCTCTCAGTCGATTGATGTATCCCTGTTCGTTTTAAAATCCTTCTGTAAGCTCTCGGTCAATTGATGTATCCCTGTTCGTATTAAATCCTTCTGTAAGCTCTCGGTCAATCGATGTATCCCAGCTTGTATCAAATCCTTCTGTAAGCTCTCGGTCGATTGATGTATCCCTGTTTGTATCAAAATCCTTCTGTAAGCTCTCTGTCGATCGATGTATACCAGTCCACATTAAAAGCCTTCTGTACGCTCTCGATCAGTCGATGTATCGTGGTCCGTATTAAAATCCTTCTCTAAGCTCTCGGTCGATTGATGTATACCAGTCCGTATATTAAAATCCTTCTGTAAGCCCTCGGTCGATCGATCTAGACCCATAATGAATTTATCAAAATATTTTCTCCCAAATCTCTGCACTGCTTATAAGTATGTTAATTTTATGTTCATTCCGGTAGGAGCACCGTTGAATGGCCAACCCACTTAACACTAATTAGTGGTGAAGAGATTTCAGCAGAAAGCCCAGTCGGTAAATGGAGCCGTGTCCGAGGGCATCCCTGCCACTCTTAAGGTATTCCCGTTTCTGGTGCTTGATGCCCCAATACCAATACTAAACTGTTTCTTGTCCTTCTCCCTCAGCATTGTTTTTGGGCCTGATTTCTACAGAATGCTTGTAAAGATTGATTAGGGGCCCCCTAAAGATTGATTAGGTGCCCCCTAAAGATTGATTAGAGGCCCCCTAAAGATTGATTAGATGCCCCTAAAGATTGATTAGGTGCCCCCTAAAATAAACCATCCTACTTAGGGAAATCAAGATTGTTCAATCATTTCTTGTTCTTCAAAGATTAGTCCCTAAATGTTCCTATAACACCAACGTTGACGTGTGCTTTGCTTACAAGTGTTCACAAGAGTAAAAAGACAACAACAGGACTTTTGGCCCAAACCAGGTTGCCTTTTGACAGCAAGAGGATTAGTTCTGAAGTAGAACGTCTACAAGCGCTTCATGTGTCATTTCTATCTACAAAACAACAAGGAAGGGAACGGTTTAGTTTTGAAACGGCGATTTATATAGAATTTATCGAGCCGTGACTTAAACGTTTTGATTGTAGTGCTGTTTAAAACCTCCCCTGGAAATTTGTTCTGTTCTTCGACAACTCTATAAGTGATGAAATTACGCGTGATGTCGAGTGAGAAACGCTTCCCCCATGATTTGTATTCGTTATTCTTGGGCACGTGGCTCGCATCTAGAGTGGAAAGGCTCGCTCGGTCAACGTTTTCCTTACCCTTCATAATCTTCCACACCTCGGTCATGTCACCTCTGACTCGACGCTTTTCTAGTGAATAAAAATCGAGTTCACGTAGCCTGTCTTTGTACGATTCATTCCGCAGCGAGGGTATGAGTTTGGTAGCTATTCGTGGAATTGTTCTTAATTTAATAATGTCTTTTCTATGATATGGAGACTATAATTGAGCGGAAAACTCGAGATGCGGTCTAACAATGCATTGTTTAACTTAAGAATACTGTGTCTGTTTTTTGTACGAGATAGTGCGGGATATCATGCCTAGCATTTTGTTGCCTATTTTTGTCAGCATCATCACATTGTTTGCTGCTTTTCAAAAACTCGTTACCGGGACCGCCTCTTTAGCACAACCTTCTGTATAAAAAGCTGTAAATGTGTATTATA
>SDVV010010114.1:0-16396 GCA_016164225.1 Gammarus roeselii
TATCTTACCTAAATGAGTAAATTGTACTTAAACAACCAAACCGCGTAGCTGTAAATATTGTGTTGCGTTGCTGTCGGAGCTGAATTTGCCCGTGCAGCCACTGACCTTGTACTAATCTTGATGCTACCTGTACGCACTAGGGTGCGTATATATACTCTTCAAATTCAAAAGGATTGGAAGCGGAGGTCCGTTTCGTGTAAGCGTTTTTTCTTTTGCGCACCAGCGTGCGTCTGACATTGCTAAAATTTTCACTTTCTTTCTAACGTTAAAAGCGTTGTTTTGTATTTTCCTCGCACACCTAGGCGTGCGAGCCTATTGGAATCAATGATCATCGAGCCCTACGGGGGAGCCTATTATGACTCACGTTGAGGCTCTGGTGGAAATGAGGCCCAAATCAAATCACGAAGACTGCATCGTGTAAGCAAAAATCGCACCAAAAATTGCATCGAGGAGAGACCACCACAGCCTAAATACTAAAATTCAACTGCCCTACTCCACCATATATACCTAGACATTTCCTTCTGCGCAACCAAAACCAAAGTTACATCATTCGAAAGACGTGCGATGCGATGTTATAAATGCCAGAAATACGGACACACGAGCGGAAACTGTGATGGTAAGCAGAGATGCTCATACCACTCCCAAGACGACCATGACAAACGGGAAGATCCCCAGTCGTGTCAGTCCAAAGAACCGCACAGTTTTTCCTACAAAGTAAACGGACATCCTACCGGACATAGAGATTGCCCAGAGAATGAGACGGAGAGAGCAATCTTCCAATAACAGATAGACCGCGAGATCGGTCGACGAGAGGCTGTAGTCTCGATGCGCTCTTCCCAGAATGACCCTCCTACCCAGGAGAAAAGACCGGCACCATCCCCCACCCACTTTCTCGTAACGCTTAAAGAAAACGGTGCAAGCAAAATTGCCTTTTCAACAAATTCATTTATAATGATGAAGTCACTCTCCCAACAACTTGGAAGGAAACGACAGGGAAATAAATATCTGGCCTGTAGCGGCCCATTGCCTTGCTATTGTCCCTACTCTACTTCAGCCGCTTTATACTATGTTGTTCTCGCCCTTCTATAAGTACTGCACTATGTTCCTCTACTATAAATATCAAATCGACTCACTACTGTAATAACTACATCTTTTTTAATTCTTGCCGTTATGTGTAACTCGAATATTTCATAAGTCATTTCTCATTTATACTTCATGTCCATGTTAAATTATGATCCTCGTGCTCAGTATATTTTAGTTCCATAGGTGCTCATCGAGCAACCTCATGTTATGCATTCCGAGTTTCTCACACACGCTACTCTTGTGTAACATGCCATAACACATCTGCTGGCAAGCGGTCATAAAATATGGTTGTTAGGCCCATCGTGTATCTCACCATATCCCGTCTTGATCCTCCGAATGAGATCTTGTCCTTGTCAGTGTAATTGCTAATTAGCCGAAAACGATAAACAGCTACAACGTTCATTTCTGACGTCACGTTTGCCCAGACCTCTCGATGCCGGCTCGTTGTTCATTAACACTTTTCTACCACATCTGTTTACAATTTTTGCATTACTAATAAACATCAAACGAACGGAATATAAACCGGATTACATGTTTAGTAAGACTATAACATGATACACAGAAATAGAATGTGGGCCCGGAGAAGCAAAATGCTTAGAAAAAATGAAAACCCATTGCCAGATGATTGATGTAAAGGTTTTAATAATAATTTAATAACTATACTAATTGTCATTCATATATGTAGGTATGTGTGTGCACATACGAATGTGTATTATACTGATTGTCATCCATACAAGTAGTTGGGTGTGTGCACATATGAATGTGTATTATACTGATTGTTCATCCCTGTACGTAGGTAGGTAAGAGCACATAGGAATGTGTATTATACTAATTGTCATCCATATAAGTAGGTAGGTGTGTGCACATATGAATGTGTATTAAACTGATTGTCTTCCATATATTTAGACAGGTGTGTGCACATATGAATGTGTATTACACTTTTCGTCATCCATATATGTAGGTAGTCGTGTGCACATTTAAATGTGTATTTGTATGTGTACATGTATGATGGTATATTGTGAATTCCATTCAGTTCGATGAAGGCGAGCCAGCAGCACTCTAGAGATGAGTTGCGATGTATTCTTTTTCGATTTATCAAACTCATGCACATGTTTTTTTTTTAATTTTCAATTACATAAATTGTGAATCATGTTTTGAAACATGATGTAGCTACAAACCGGCCGCCGACAGATGCGCTGTCACAAATTCACATTATCTCTCGTTTCGCTAATTCAAATAGCGCATATAAAAACTAAGTTTGATGTATGATACCTAAATATTGAAAACCCATTGCTAGACGATGGAATTAAATGATTGAATAATAATAATTATAATAATTTGAGGGCAACCTGTCTAGACCTAAACCTATCCTAACAGTTACCGAATTTGAGTAGTTTGTCAAACAAAATCTGGAAAAGTATAGAAAACACTTCATTATTGAAGTAAACCAAATTATTGATAACATTGTTCACTATGAATATGATAAGAAAAAAAATTAGACAACTGTATTAATAATGTGAAACAAAATGTTGAGTTTGGATTTAAAAGTAAATAATGAAGATGAAAATTTGATTGTATTCGGAATGGAATTCCTCAATTTGACACCCCTATAGATAATAGAGAATTGTGGTTTGGCTTAATTAAACCTCGTTACATTGAATGATTTCCAATTTCTTGTTGAGTGCAAATGTACATCAGACTGGTGCTGTAAATGTTCGAGGAGATGCCTATCATGGTCAAGATGAACTGTTTTATTCAAATAGACAAGTATTTGGAAGCTATTGAGATCCTTAATTTTAAGAATATTCATCGATTTGAAATAACTACTTATGTGTCCTGTATATGAGAGGTTATTTATGGCTCTTCATGCTTTCTTTTGCATGACTACCATCATATCAGTTTCATTTTTATAGCTTGCAAACCAAGCTTCAATTCCATAGTAGAAATAGGGTTGAACTAGGGAAAAATAAATCATTTAGAGAACTTCTGGTGAAAGAAAATATTTCAATGTATACGGGATACCAATTGATTTGCTTAGTGTAGTTGAAATATAATCTACATGATATGATGACGGTCAAGACGCATGCCGAGGAACTTGATGTGATTCACTTCACTAATATTAGCGTTTCCCATTTTTAACGAAGGAATATCGATTTTACGTGTGTATGAAAATGTAATAAATTTGGTTTTCTCAACATTAATGCAAGTTTTATTTGTGTCGAGCCAATTATTTACGGATATTAGTTCATTATTAATTTTAATTGCGATGTCCATATCAGTTTTTTAAAATGAGGCTGACAAGGTACTATCGTTGGAAAATAGGATGCACTTGAAAAGAATGAAGGAATTTTTAAGACCGTTTATAAAGAATAAAAACAATACAGGCCCTAAAATTGAGCCAAGAGGGACGCCATGCATAATATTGAGGAGATTTGATTTACAATCTTTTATTACAGTGTATTGTTGTCTACTGAAAAGGTACGATTGGAACCAATCCAACGCTAGTCCCCGGACTCCATAGAAGCGCAACTTGGATAGTAAAATAGTATGATCAACGCTATCGAATGCCTTACAAAAGTCTAGAAATATAGATATTACAACTTGATCTGAATCTAAATTTTGATACAATAAATTCATTTGGTCTAATATTGCTTGCACTGTTGATTTTTCACTTCGAAACTCATATTGACCACGATTAAGAATGTCACGGTGCTCTAAATAGTTATACAGTTGTTTGTACCCTTCTTTTCCGAATATTTTACTAAACATTGGTAATATTGAAATTGGTCTACAATTACTGAAATTTTCTACATCACAGGTTTTGGGAATTTGGATTACTCTCGCAACTTTAAGAGACTGAGGGAATATACCGAATTCGAATGATCTGTTTATTATTGATGCTGAAACAGGAGACAATATCACTCACGAGTTTAATATCTTCAACAGGTACTGAGTTTACATCACACTTCTTGTCCCTGAGAGACAATCGAATTCCCTACATCTTGTGGTGTTACAGCTTTAAGAAAGAACGAATTAGGGTAATCATCTGGCATGTAATGTAATGGATTTAAAGGGCTATCGTTAGAAGATTCCGCAATTGACTTATCAATACCAATAAAAAACTCATTAAATACGTTGGCAATATCAACATCGTTTTCGTATCTAGTGTCATTGTGTCCTAAAGTTTTAATAGCATCTTTTTATTTGAGCCTGATGAGCGAAGAATTTTATTAATTAGATTGTAGGTTGCTTATGTGTTATCTCTAAACTTGTTAAATTTATCTTTCAAATATTGTTTTTTTGATACTTTTATTTGATTTGTAACATAATTACTTACATTTTTAAACTTTCATTCAGGGTATTTATTTGGCATGTATAATATATAATCTGCTTCTCTTTTATTAATATTTGATAAAATAGCAGTTGTGATCCATGGTTTCTGCTCAGACTTTTGAGACGAAAATTTTGTTATGATAGGACAGCAATGATTGTAAGTTGAGTATAGTACATCAGAGAGGTCTTTCATGACATCGTCAGAATTTCTATTATCCATATTGTTTTGTGAGTTATGATCACTCAAGTTAAATTGCATTGCTTTCTGAGACTCTTCGTTAATATTGCGATATTTTAGAGATTCTTTTTTAAGATTTCCAGCAACGGACTTTTTAGCAAGGCACTTCCTTTTTATTAAAAAGACGGGTAGGTGATCCGAAATGTCTGACAATATTATTCCAGAGAGAAACTCATAAGGGGAAGTTGTGGATATGTTGTCAATTAGTATACAAGTAGCTGAATGTTTAGTTATTCGAGTAGGTTTGGTAATCAGTGGAATAAGAGATTAAGTATTCAAACAGTTGGTAAAATATAAAGTTCCGTCATCATTGTCGCAGTTGAGACGATAAAAGTTAAAATCACCACACAAATTACCGTCGTTCATGTTGATGTTGCCAGTTTGCTTAACAAAATCTTAAAGAGAGTCTGTAAAACTAGTATAATTGGCTGAGGGTGGCTTATAAATGGTGCCTATAGTTCGGTTTTTGGATTCGTAGCATATTTTGAGAAATAAAGATTCAACAAAAGATAGCGACACAGAAATATGCGTGAGTTTCTGAACTTTAAAGCAGTCACGAACATGAACAGACACTCCTCCACCACGCGTACTGTTGATCCTCAAAGGATGAAATAGCTAGTAGTTTTCAAAGGTATAGAGACTTAGAAGAGTCCGTCAGCCAGCCAGCTTTCAGTGAAACAAATAATGTCAAATTCATACTTCAATGCTCAGAAAAGAGTATGCACGCTGTCAAAATTAGTACAGAGAGATCTTATATATAAATGAATTACTGCTTAATCATCGTTCGATGTGTATTTTATTTTATTAAATGTATCCATGTCATAATAATTACTTTGGTCGTCATGATTAAGTTGACAATATAATTCATTGAGATGATTTAAGTCGTCATCAATCTGTGGAAATAGCTCGTCTTCTTAATTTTTCATAAATTTACAGTAGATGAAAATTTTATCGTTTAATTATTTATAAACTAATAAACTAGAATAGTAATTCACCCCGTTAGCGAGGTGTTGCATCAACAATGGGGAACAACTCGTGATCCCCGCGATCTATGCAAGGTAAAAATTTGTCGTATTACATTACTGCTGATGAACATATGAATAAAAATATATGTCGGTATTAGAAACAAATGACAAATGATACCAAGACTAGCAAAATATGGCTTTGTTATGAAGAAAAGTTTACATAAGCTGCTGTGAATTATGGCCATTCGTCTACAAAAGAGCCAGAAATGTCGCTAATCTGTTTACTGGGCAGTTTATCGAGCGTTTGACGGCTGTTGACAGTGAACTTACGATACTGTCGAGTGCTGTGACCTCTTGAGACCAAGTTACCTAAAACATTGGGATATTTCTTCTTGGCACGACGGAGCACGTACAGGATGGTGTTGCGAGTGGGCGTCAGAAATTCATTCTCAAAGAATTGATTTGGGGTGGATGGATTCATTTTATAGATCATTAACACATTATTTTAGTATTTTATTCACTCGTATTTCATGGCCTCTATTATTTATTTCTGCCCTTTTTTCATAATAAATTTTACATTGCTTATAATTTATCGAGGTGGGTTGAGACTAGGGGACCCAAGGAATGGGGGGGTACTCGTGGGACCCGCGGGACTCGGAGGACCCAGGGTTTCGGGAACCCGGGGGACTTGGAAGACCAGAAGGATTTGAGGGGATCCACTTGGACTCTTCTGAGGCCCTATGGGACACCCTTGAGACCCTGTGGGACCCTCTTGAGAAACTGTGGGACTCTCTTGAGGCCCCTCTAAATCCTGGAACCTCTGCTCCCCCCTCCCTACGCAGTAAAACCCATACACAGAAGAATGTATATATGTGGAGTGCTTGAGTAGAGGAATTAGTTATTACAGTCCACAACATTGCTGACGCAGAGGGGGAGAGCCACGCCGAGGCTGGTCGAGGTGCGTCGAAATCAGTCGAAACATGTTGAGACGAGTCGAGTTGGTCGCGACGAGTCGAAACTGGCCGAAAGGATTTGAGACGAGACGAGGGGACTCTATGGACCCGGGGAGCTCGGGGGACTTGGGTAACCCTCCGGGTCTCATCGGACTCTTTCGGGATCCATGGGACCTCTGCCCCCCTTCCACCCTATCCCTTTGAACAATGAGTGCGATGATAAAAATCTGAACAGTTTTTAGCCCATGATGAACCTGCCCTTTCTTTCCTCTTCACGTTCAACAATTCTGTCGTATAAAATAATGATGGTATACTTCTGCAAGAGCTCCTGTTTGTGATTTTGTGAATAAGCGTTTTTCTCAGTCTGTGCTCGCTCGCGCGTCTGCGGACCATATATAATGTATGTGGTTGAACTTTTTCGCGTAACTATAAACCTTGTGATGCGTTGCGGTTGGGGTTGATTTGGCTCGTGAGGCCGTGGACCTTATACCAATTTCGACTATACTACCTGTGCGCACTGGCGTGCGTACCTAGTACTCTTTGAGGTTCTAAGAGGGTGGAGGTGGATATTCGTTTCGTCTGAGTCTCTATCTTCCTGAAAAACTAATTGTAATGTATCCGAACTAGGTCGTGTAGTTGTAAACATTGTATTGCGCTGTTGCCGGAGCTGACTTTGTCCGTGTAGCCGTAAACCTTGTACCAGACTCGACAATGTTGCCTGTACGCACTAGCGTGCGTACATATTACTCATGAAGTTCTTAATGATTGGAGGCGTGGGGTTTCATTTCGTCTATCTTGTTCAAATAAATAAAATGTACTGTGATGCGTTGCTGTCGGAGCAGACTCTGTCCGTTTAGCCGTAAACTTCGTACCGGTCTCGACGATGCTACCTGTGCGCACTAGCGTGCGTACATAATACTCATGAAGTACTAAATGATTGGAGGCGGGGATTCGTTTTGTCTGAGTCTTAATCTTACCTGAAAAATTAAAAATACTGTAATTTAACTGGACCGCGTAGCGGTGAACCTCGTGTTGCGTTGCTGTCGGAGCTGACTTAGTCCGTGCAGCCGTGGACCTTGTACCAATTTCGACCATACTATCTGCGCGCACTGACGTGCGTACATATTACTCATGAAGTTTTAAGTGGTTAGAGGCGGGGAATCGATTCGTTTCGTCTGAGTATTTATTTTTCCTAAAAACATAAAATGTACATGAACTGAACTAGACCGCGTAGCTGTAAACATTGCGTTGCGTTGCTGTCGGAGCTTACTTTGTCCGTGTAGCCGTGAACCTTGTACCAATCTCAACGATGCTACTTGTGCGCACTAGCGCACATACATAATACTCATGATGTTCTAAATGATTGAAAGCAGAGGTCCGTTTTGTCTAAACGTTATTCTTGTGCGCACCAGCGACTAAAATGTTCAAATAGTTTAACTTTGACAACGTTGTTTTTCCTTGCACATAGAGGTGTGCGAGCCTACTGGAATCCATGATCATTGAGCCCTACGGGGAAGCCTATTATGACCCACGTTGAGGCTCTGGTGGAAATGAGGCCAAATCCAATCAAATAAAAGAATTGATCAAGTTTCTTCTCTTTACAAGAAGACATAATCTTAGTCATGACGTCGCGTCGACACAATTTGAAGATGACACTACGGATGGCAGCCCCTCGATCACGTCTCTTGCCGATCCTGAATTCCGCCCCCTACGGAGGAGCCTAATGTGACTCACGTTGAGGCTCAGGTGGAAATGAGGCTCAAATCAAATCCTGTGAGTCACATCGATGTCCTCCTCGGAAATGGTGACGCCGATCTTCTCAGACAGTAATTTCCTTACGAACGCATTGCAGTTATCCAGAACCAATCGCCAAATGCGAAAACAACTACAAAGTTCCAGACAATTCCGGCTATGCCACGATGAGACAGTTCTTAGCCACGTTATCATGCATTCAAACAAACCAATCGTACATCAAATAACATCATATTTTTACTCATTATTAAAAATCTTCAATTCCCTTGACTAAATTCAAAACAATTTCAGTGAAAGTATTCCCTACGTCAAGTCATTACTTCTTCAAGTACTTCAATCCGAATATTCACGTGTTATTTACAGTGTACAGTTGCTGCAACGTTCACTTATAGTCAGTTATACTTTCTTCCACTCTAACTCTCTCGCTCAGCTGTATTTTACTCAACTCGTAGCTCAGCTGTTAGACTCATAGCATTCATAGAAGTCCTAAATTAACAAGCGAGTTATGTTATAATAGGTTGATGTTCTTATATAACCTCAACAGACTTTTACGTTAGTATTCAGTTTTTCACTTGAATATTGTTAGTACATGCCGTATCATATTGTATCGTTCGTAACCACTCATTCCTGTATGTAGCATTCGGCTCCCATTTCCGTACGTCTGTATGTGCGTATGTCTACCGCTGCCGCTTGCTGCGATCGCCTAATCATGCACATACAGGTATAATATTATACATCCATGGTCTGTCACCAGCAGCATCTCCGTTAGCACGCCGGCCTTTTCGTGGCTGACAGGCCCGGAAGATGTTCAAGACTCACACACCCCTCCTATACATTTTGGACTCAGGCAACGGCTGAAGCATGCCATGCACTAGCCCACACGCACGAGAATGGAAACTAACCCACTCTGCATCTCCGCCTTCCCGACGTGCCACAATACTACGTCGCGGTTATCAACAACCACATCTCAAGCCTGCGCTGTACTCACCACTCTGTCAAGCAGTCGTCGACGCGCAACTCTGATAGCAGTTCCGTCATGAAGTTGACTCAACGCACGCCCACCGTGCTACTCACGCGCATCATAACGCAACTCAACGCACGTGCCTTCAACTCAAACTCCATCGTCTTCATCCGCGCGCACCGCCAACTCACTAGGTGCAGTCTCGTCTCGACAACCTTTCGTCACCGCTGCGCATCTCGTCGCACGACAAGTGCGCTTCGAGCAACGGGCTATTTCTCTCACCGCAACGCAGCGTCTCCCCAACCACGTGTGTCCTTAGTTTCGCACTAACCTCAAGACAATTCACTGTGCTCATCGCTTCAACCACCGCTCGGGAGTCATAGTCTACAACTACCACACAGCTCTGGCTATCGTCACTTTTAGGAGCTGTATATACGTCGGATTCATCAGATTCAGTGCGCCAACCGAATCGTCGCGTAAACTGAGCTCTTCAGTGTAGCAAAACAAACCCGACATTCCGTTCATCACACCAACGTTGCCTATGTCATCAGCACCATCCATATAACCTTGTTTATGTTTCTATCCGTTTAGTGACCCGCACATCATGTCAGTTGTTCAGTTATTACTGTTGTGTTGTGATTCCGTGCAGCATTGTTCAACTTGCGCTTCATGGTGCTGTTTTACCTTGGTGTCCCGAGTGAATAATGACGGTAGGCGGGCATTCATATTGCATCGAAAACTCCCAGCAAGCCTTCACCATTCCGTTAAGTCCCGATATCGGGTGTTCCTGGTACTTCGTGTAACGACGGGATTCCGTGCCTTTTAATTTATAAATCTTTTTTTTTTCTTACCATGATCATTGGCGTCGACCACTTCCTGTACCATTGCGGGCGTATTTCTTGTGATCATTCAACTTTACTGTCCCCAACTCTGTCATTGTATCTGTGACCTTACTCCCATTTTATATCACGTAAGCCACCCTTCTCCCTTGGGGTGGATGGATGAGTATTCATTTTATAAATCATTAACACTTTATATTAGTATTTTATTATTTCTTCTTTCTTGGGCTCTATTATTTTTCTCTGCCTTTTTTTTGTAATGATAAATTTTGCATTTGCTATTATTATATATATCGAGGTTGGTTAAAACGAGGTGACCCAGGGAGGGGGGGACCCGCGGGACTCGGGGTTTCAGGAACCCGGAGGACTTGTAAGACCAGGTAGATTTGGGGGGACACACTTGGACCCTTCTGGGGCCCTATGGGATACCCTATTGCCCTTTGGGACCCTCTTGAGAAACTGTGGGACCCTCTTGAGACCCTCTGAGTCCTGGAACCTCTGTTCCTTCCTCTCAATGCTATAAAACCCGTACACAGATAAATGTATAAATGTGGAGTGCTTCAGTAGAGAAATTAGTTATTACAGTCCACAGCATTGCTGACGCAGAGGGGGAGAGCCGCGTCGAGGCTTGTCTAGGTGCGTCGAGTTCAGTCTAAACATGTTGAGACGGCCGAAATTATTCGAGACAAGCCGAGATGAGCTGAGACGAAGGGTCTCGATGGAACCGTGGAGCTCGGAAAGACCCGGGGGACTTCGCGCCCTACGGGGGAGCCTATTATGACTCGCGTTGAGGCTCTGGTGGAAATGAGGCCCAAATCAAATCAAAACCGGGGGACTTGGGTTACCCTCCGAGATTCGTCGGACTCTAATGGGACCCAAGGGACCTCTGCCTCCCCCACCCTATCCCCTTAAACAATGAGTGCGAAATCAATAATCTGAGCACTTTTTCTGCCCGTGATGAACCGGCCCCTACTTTCTTCACGATCCACAATTTTTTCATGTAAAATATATAATGCTAGTGAATTTGTGCGGGAGTTTCTGTTTGTGATTTTGTGAATAGGTGTTTTTCTTCAGTCTGTGCTCGCTCGCGCATGCACATAACATATGTAGTTTCTGGGGTTGACCTGGACTGCGTAGCTATAAACCCTGTGACGCGTTGTGGTTGGAGTTGATCTACTCCGTGAAGCCATAGACCTTGTACCAATTTCGATTATATTATCCATGCGCACTGGCGCGCGCGCATAATACTCTTGGAGTTCTGAGGGGTTGGAGGCGGGGATTTTAGTCTAAGTCTTTATCTTACCTGAATAACTAAATTGTACCTCTACTTAACTAGACCGCGTAGCTGTGAACATTGTGTTGCGTTGCTGTCGAAGCTGACGTTGTCCGTGTAGCCGTAAACCTTGTACCAGTCTCAACGATGATACCTGTGCGCACTAGCGTGCGTACATATTACTCTTGAAGTTCTAAATGATTAGAAGCGGAAGTCCGTTTCGTCTGAGCGTTTTTCTTATGTGCACCAGCGTGCGTATTACATCGTTAACATTTTCAAATTTTTCTAACTTTAAAAGCGTTTTTTTCCCTCGCACTCTGAGGCGTGCGAGCCTACTGGAATCAATGATGATCGAGCCTTACGGAGGAGCCTATTATGACTTGCGTTGAGGTTCTGGTGGAACTGAGGATCAAATCAAACCACCCTTTTCTATTTCTGTGTACTACTTGTGAATCCATGTACATCCCACAATTTCACAGCATCATTCCACCCTCACGCTCTCACGTTACCGACCGATATGGACAGAAACGCCTACAAAAAAATAAACCATTCTGATCCGAATTTTTTTTATATAGAGTCATACCAACCGAGTAACGTCTCGATTTTACTTGCTTCAATTGTAACGGTCGATCCATTCCACCTTTCCTCTCTTGTCCTCTAAAAGCTCAATGGTCAGTCATGCGCTGAACCCGTGGCTGGCGGTATGAGCACGGCAGGAGATCAATTTAGGGCGATCATCAATTAATAATTTTCACTTATCACAATCATTATTCATCAATTTATTATTTTCATTAAACTCTTGCGTCAACCGGACAATTTCGAGGCCCTAGTTTTATCATTCATACTAATTATTTGCAATGCGATACTCATATTTCTTAGTCTTAACAATTCAGTATTTTACAATCATTTCGCCATTCAACCAACCAATTATTGTAAACCCACAGGCCCACGTCGTAGAACCTGAACAAAGTAACGCTATACATAAGATTACCCACTTGAACAAACTCAAAGTTACAGTTGGAATACATCCGTCCTTCAACGATACCAAACTAACTATATACCCCTCCCGTTACACTCCTACAACCGACCTTAGTGCTTTTGCTGAAGGTCTGGCTGAGGATAACGGTTACCGAAGTCCGTCAAGCAACATGGATAAAATCACGGAACGCAAGTTCTACCGCATACCAAATTACCTTCCCAGGATACGATGCGCCGGAATTCATAGTAATCCCGGGTGAACAAGGAAAAACCAAAACCTACCCAGTTGCAGCCTGACCTCCAATGTGCTTGGGGTGGATGGATGATTATTTATTTTATAGATCATTAAAACTTTATTTTAGTATTTCTTCTTGCTTGGGCTCTATTATTTTTCTCTGCCCTTTTTTCATGGTGATAATTTTGCATTGGTTATTATTATTATATGTATCGAGGTAGGTTGAGACAAGGTGACCCAGGGAGGGGAGATTTTCGTGAGACCCGCAGGACTCGGGGACCCGGGGTTTCGAGAACCCGGGGGACTTGAGAGACCAGGTGGATTTGGGGGGGTCCACTTGGACCTTTCTGGGGCCCTTTGGGACACTCTTGAGACCCTATAGGATCTTATTGAGAAACTGGGGGACCCTTTAGAGGCCCCTCTGAATATTGGAACCTCTGCTTCCCCTCCCCTCCTGAGATGCTTGAGTAGAACAATTAACCATTCCAGTCCGCGGATTGCTGGCGCAGAGGGCGAGAGTCGCGTCGAGATCAGTCGAAACATGTCGAGGCGAGTCGAGTTGGTCGCGACGAGCCGAGACTGGCCTAAATTATTCGAGACGAGCTGAGACGATGGGACCGGGGGACATGGGTAACCCTCCAGGATTCGTCGGGCTCTTTTGGGACCCGAGACACCTCTGCCACCCCACTTCCACCCTAAATGCTTGAGTGAAAAATTTTGTTATTACAGTCCACACGATCAATACCGCAAAAAAGGCGAGCCGCGTCAAAACTGGTCGAGGTGCGTCGAGATCCGTCGAAACATGTTGAGGCGAGTCGAGTTGGTCGCGACGAGCCGAAATGATTCGAGACAAGCCGAGATGAGCTGAGACGAGGGGTCTCGGGGAGCTCGGGAAGACCCAAGGGACTTGGGTTGCCCTCCGGGAATCATCGAGCTCTTTAGCGACCCAAGGGACCAATGCCACCCCTCACCCCATCCCCTTGAACAATCGGTGCAAAATCAATAATCTGAACAGTTTTTCTGCCCATGACAAACCTGCTCTTACTTTCTTTTTCACGATCCACAATATTATAACGCTGGTGTATTTGTGCGGAAGTTCCTGTTTGTGATTTTGTGAATGGGTATTTTTTCTTCAATCTGTGCTCGCTCGCGCGTGCACGGACCATGTGCAGTTTCTGGGGTTGACCTGGACTGCGCAGCTATAAAACCTTGTGACGCGTTGCGGTTGGAGTCTATCTAACCCGTTAAGCCATAGACCTTGTACCAAGTCCGACGATAATGACCGATCTGCTTAACCAACTGCATCATCCTGTACTTCTCCTTGGAGACTTCAACAGCTACCACGAAGTGTGGGGATGCGTGAGAACAGACCCTAGAGGGGTGATAATAGCCAACACCATAGACACTCACAACCTGGTCCTACTTAACGACGGACAACCCACACGGATCACTCTCGAAAGTGAAACCGCCATCGATTTATCAATCTGTTCCCCTACTTTAGCTCCCCAACTCGTTTGGCGAGTCCTGCCTTCAACACATGACAGTGATCACAACCCAGTGATCATATCGCTCCTTACTAACCGACCTAACAATCCTAACAACGGAAAGCCAGCTGAGAGGAATACTCGACACATTTCGCATGGGACGATGTAGAGGGCCTTCCCGAGGACATTTCAGAGCACGACATCATCATACATCTATACGAAAAATTCCAAAGTGCAGCCACTGCATTCATTCCCCAATATGTACCCTCAACCTTTTTCCCAAAGCCTTGGTGGTCCCCGGAGGTACAAGAAGCAAAGTATCGGCGTGACAGGATGTGCGAGGCCTTCCGCCGCGCACGTTCCCCCAGGAACCGAGTAGCCTGGAAAAGGGAAGCCGCCGTGTTCCGCAAACTTAGTGTGGAGAAGAAGCGAGAAAGCTGGATCCAGCTAGTTAACACAATCAATCAAAACACCTCTCTTTCCAAAGTGTGGGAAAAAATCAGACGTATCCAATGTCGCCCCGAGCGACCTATCCACATACTGTCGGACGGAGACACTGTCTATTCTTCATACGCGGACATCGCGGACAAACTAGCTCAGATTTTCAGCCAAATATCACAATCAACAAATTATACGGCTTCTTTCCAACAGGAAAAGATCCTAAGAGAAAGTGAGCATATCGACTTCACTTCCACAAATGAAGGATTCTACAACAAACCTTTCTCCATCCATGAACTACAATACGAGATTGACCACACTCGTGAAACCACACCCGGGGCGGACCGAGTGCACATCAACATGATCAAGCACCTTCCTGACAACGCTCTCCAGCACCTACTAAATGTGTTCAATACGCTGTATTCAAATTCATTCTTTTCCAACCAATGGCGGGAATCCGTAATCGTCCCGATACCCAAACCCGGAAAATGTCACAGCGACCCACATAACTATCGTCCCATTGCCCTAACTAGCGTCCTATGTACGACTATGGAAAGAATGATAAACTCACGCCTAGTCGACTACTTCGAAATGCATACAGGCCTTAACAACATCCAGTGCAGTGACCGTGAGCGCCACTCCACAACGGACCACTTCGTATGACTAGAATCAGACATTAGACAGGCCTTCGTCCGAAGAGAACATGTGGTTTCCATATTTTTCGACGTCGAAAAAACATACGACACTACGTGGAAACACGAGATCATGAAGGATCTCCACCGTAAAGGTTTGAGAGGTCGGCTACCACTTTTCATCCACCAATTTCTACAAAATCGCACCTTCAGTGTCAAGGTTGGCGACACTCAGTCTCCGTCATATCTGCAAGAAATGGGCGTTCCCCAGGGAAGCGTCCCCAGTGTCACTCTCTTCATCTTCAAAATCGATCAGTTAGCCGACATTCTTCCCAGAGACGGAAGACTGCTCTTATCGCTATACGTGGACGACCTACAAATAAGCTACAGACACCCCAGCCTCATAACAATTCAACATGAACTCCAGAAGTGCCTAAACCTAGTCGGGAACTGGGCTTCCCTAAACGGATTCCGATTCTCGCCCTCTAAAACTAAGAGCATGCACTTTACCCTTGTGCCCGGCTTACACCTGAAACCAGCCCTAACGGTGCAAAACACACCCCTAGTAAACGAAGAAACGATCAAATTCCTGGGTCTTGTGTGGGATCCTAAACTCACGTGGCGACCCCACATTGCAGCCCTGGCGACTCGATGCAAGAGGTCGACGGGACTTATCCAATCGGTAACATCCCTGAAGTTCGGTGCCGACATGGATACCGACATGGACTACGGAGCCGTTGTCTACGGATCTGCAGCTAAAACTACTCTCGACCCTCTCTCGACCATCGCAAACAATGCTTTGCGTATCACAACCGGCACGTTCCGCTCCACTCCAATCGAATCACTTAACGTGCTCGCTAACGAACTTCCACTTCCGCTCTGGCGAGACAAACTTTTACTACAATACTACTTAAGACTAGAAGTCTTATCAACAACCCAGCAATCAGCTACATCACTAACATATCTGATAAGCGCCTTTTTGCGGCTAAGAAGAATATATGCCCACCATTTTCCCTACGCGTGGACAACCTGCTGACCTCGCTCAACATCAACCGAAAAGCTATTAGGCCTTCATTTTCTTACCGAATCATTCAAATTAACACACCAACATGGATGATCAACCCACCACCGGTCAACCTAGACCTGCAAATCTACCCTAAAGCAGCTACTCCAACCAACGCGTACCGGCAGGAATTCCTAAGACTACTCGAGGAAGAATATTTAGAGCACCG
>SDVV010010115.1:0-16396 GCA_016164225.1 Gammarus roeselii
CAAAAAGTTAATAAAGAATGAGCTTCTGTGAGCGATAAGAATTAAAATGTGCTTTCACTTTCAAGGCACAATCTGACTCCAAGTTATGCTATCCTTTTCTATCCTACGGTTGGGTATTAGTGCAAGCACCAAAAAAACAGATACAAGGACAATGACAGGCTTTGGTAATGAATTTCTTTAGATTTGATCCCACTTAACTGAGGGTTGTGATCCAAGGGTAATATAGAAGGGGAAAAGAAGAAATATAGGTTAAAGAGAAATGCCGGCGTTAAATCTTGGTGGCGTCAATGGATCCCAGAGGGAATTATCTTGGGCGGAACCTTTGTTCAATTTCTTCGGACTGTTAATTTCTGTCTTGCCTGAAGACGGGTGTCCTCATGGCCTCAGTAGCAGGGGGTGAAAGGCTGTCTTCTGTGGAGCAGTATCCAAGGTAAGCCTAATCTATATGTTTGGACAGGTCTAAGGGAACACTTAATTCGGTGGCCTGGATTACTTCCCTAACTTTGTCGCTATTGTTATGAAGTGATGGTCTACTGGTACACACGCGATCTTGTGCGACCCGCCAATGGAAGAGTGGAATAAACACCTTGTTGCCAGATTCATGTAAAATATTTCTCTGAATTTTTGTAAACATATTCCACTGAATCGCGTAAAAATATCTCACTGAATCATTTATTCCATCTGATTCATGTTCCATGGCTTTTAGTGCGTGGGTATACAAATTTATTTAGCTAAAATAAATATTTGTTGCACTGCCATTATGGTTGGAAGCTGTTTGTACTGGCTGAACGGAAATGTTGTTGCTACCTACAGAGAGATGCAACAATGAGATCAAAAGATGCGATTGCTTAATCGTAATAGTGCTTGGGATGCACGTATAATGCGTTTAGTGTTTATTAAAATAATGTAGGGTCAATTAAGGACCTCTACACCTCAGCACAAATTTAATCATCACCCTCAGAACGGGTCACAAACTCTGGGAGCACAAAGCAAGCATCCCCTCTCACCACCACCGAAGCTCTAGGTGTCAATGTGAGGTCAATTAGGTTCTCTACAGATGCATGTGATTTCCTCCTACATTTTCGATTAAACTCGTCTATATTACACGGATTTTTTTTTCACACGAGCAATTTGTCATTACACATGTGTTGGATGCTGTATGAATAGAAAGAGTAGACTATTGAGAAATCAGCAAAAATATTTTTTCCTGTGCTTTATTCAATAAATATACTCCTAGAGTGGTTGCGGCAGAGTATGTGTTGAATATACCAGTAAGCGTTCGACGTCATCGTGATTGAACTTATGGATTAATCTTTGATTGCGAGGTGAACCAGTGTGTTTCGTTCGTGTCCCCTGAGGTGAATCCTCATTATCTAATCTTTAATTAAACTTTTGTAACAAATCCATAATCCTATTGGCAGACTATATAGTTTATTATTCGGCAAAGGTTGTCTGTGAATCGAAGCGTCTTGGGACAACTTGCCTTGTAACGTCAGAGCTGTGGTGTTTTACATAGCCTTTTTAATTTATACCTTCTTGTTTTAACATTATGATTTCATTTTTTCTAACAGAAGTAGCGGCTACTTTTTATTTGGGAGTTATCATAAACAATGTGGGATTTTCTTGCTTGCATTTTTTTTGCCATTAGAAGCATACGATTTCCCTTTCTTAATATACCTGATATTTATTAATCTCTCTCTCTCTCTAAAGCAACTCATTCGGATGAACGCGAAACCACTCGATTGCGGCTTATCTAATCAGCCTCGCAACCAGGCGGAGGGCATGTGGGGTGGCTGACCCCTCCCATTTTGGCAGTTCATAATGTCAAGAGAAGCTGGATGGATCAATACTAGGCATGAAAAATATACGGTCTATCCTCTTCCCGCCTCTTCAGTGAAAAGATATTCTGTCTACTTGGCACGTAGGAGCGTAGCTATGATTTCTCCAATGGGGGAAGGGAATTTTATTTGCGATTGGAGATGGTCATTAAAAGGGAACTTAAAATTTTCACTAACACCTCTCAATATTGTCGGACCTCAAGGTGGAGGGATCTGGCCGTCCCCCTCTCTCACGGCTGTGTTTTTGTGTACTTGTATCTAATTTAGGGCGTCTTCAGTTTCTGATATAACATTTCGATTGACTAGGATTGAAATTGTGAACGCAATCATGTCGTTCAAATCTAACTTTCTCTGAAGGATTCTTTTTAATTTCTTATGAACAAGTACTGCACAACTCCCAAATTTGGGCCCTACTGTGTAGTTCACCTTGGCTTGACTTCTGAACTCCGGTGGAGAAGAACTCCCTACATCTAATCGAATCTAACGCCAAAGGTCCTACATTCTTTTATTTCGCCCGCCCAAATGTTCCGGATAGACTGTCTTATTTTGTCACTCAACAATATTCTAAGCAAATTGAACACGTGTTTATCCTTGGAAATGTTTTTGCAATTATTCAGAACTACGACAACGCGCAGCGATAGCTGTGAACAGTCTCCTAAACTCGTATTTAATCCATGTCCTGAACAAATGTATTCCTTTGTTTGAGTATGAGTGTATAATGGAAGTGTGAGGTTTTTGGATGATGTAACTACTATGGCAGTCACCAGTTTAGTTGATATTAGCCTTAACTCATTACGTGATAAGTTAATGGTTCCGGAACTCATGGTTCCAGCTATTCAAATACATGTGTTCCAAAAAGAACACACGATTTAAACAGAAACAGACACACGATGTTTTGTACGCATCAGCTCACGAGAGTTAAGAAGTCTGTTCGCGGTTTGTTGTTCTGGAAAAAGCCGACGCATTGCCAGATTCACATCAAGCTGGAAGTCTGGTTCGTTAAAGGCAATTTATGAAAAACTCTCAACGGCAGTTTTGTGCCTATGCGTATTTATTGTCTGAATAAATGTTGCACTGCGATTATGGTGGAGATAATGGTATTTGTACTTTTTGAGTCACCAGTTTAGGTGTTATAAAGGTGAATATAAATATGAAGGGAATTTACCCTTATTTTGGTTACACAAAATGTTAATGGAATAGCTTCTGTGAGCTATAAGAAGTATAATGTGCTTTCTTTACCAAGGCACAGGAACATGATCTGACTCCAAGTTATTCATTTCCACATAGAAGGTAAGTGTATGATCAAGCACCAATGAACAGATGAGGACAGTAAGGACACAGTAGCTTTGGCATATATATAATCCCCACTTAACTGGGTTATTGTCCAAGAATAATATAGAAGGGGAAAAGAAGGTTTGATAGGAAAGGCGGCAAAGGAAAGGCGTTAAATTTTCTTCGGGTAAGTTTGGTCCCGGTTCCTAGTTCGGCCAGGGTTCAAGACTCAGTCTTGCCTGAAGACGGGTGTCCTCTTGGCCTCGGTAGCAGGGAGTGAAAGGCTGCACGCAGAACATTGTGGCTAATATAGGAGGACATGGAAGGTAATCACATACCATTCTGCCTGCCTCATACAGGCAGACAGATTGGGTGCATGTACTAAACATTGTTTTGCCTAAGGAAAATATCATAGCCTAAGGTGTAGTTAAATCTGGTAACCACAAGTCTAGTTAAGTGGTCAGCATAAATTATTGAAGGTAAAGAATGGAGGAACTGGCTCCATCAAGTGGTAATGACTCACCATATTTTAGAATTAGCTGATATGAAATGAATTTCTCAAATAGAATTCTATTTTTGTCAATTATAACACTGCATATGAAATGTGTGGAATTATGATTCATAGTCAGGCTTGAAAATCAAATGGTTGACATCTTACTTCATTTAGCTAGCCTTAAGCATGAAAGTAGGAAAGGGCAATAATTTATAATGTCTATATTACATAAAAAATATATTTTTTCATTTTATAGGCACTACATAGCTACATAGGTACATATATACATAGCATGGATCAAGGTAGGGTGCTACTCGATAGAAGATTTCTATTTTATCACACACAAGTAACTCTTGGTATGCCATTTGGCAGAAGAGTCCGCCATAGCTAGCATAATTGACAATCTGGTATGACACTAGGCAGCTTGTACCTTACACTGTTGATATCTTACATCCAGGTTGCCTTGCTGCAGAGCACTGCACTATAGTTATTAGCCTGTTCTACCTGGGAATGAATAAGACGTAGATTAGGTCAAAGCTTCCTAGTACACTGGAGTCAATGTCCATGTGGCATCAAACGTGAATAAGACGAATTAAACACTTATTCTCACCTGTCTTCTGTGGAGCAGTATCCAAGGGAAGCCTTTATTATTAGCCTAGCACGAAGTGTATACTAGAGCATTAAAGAGGGACAGAAACTTTTATCTTATAACTTTGGCTGCTCAAGGAACACTTAATTGTGGCCTGGATCACTTAATATCACGTGACTTTGTTGTGCTACTTGTTATGCTGGTCTGCACGTGACTTTGTTGTGCGACGCGCCAAATGGAAGAGTCTAGAAAACAAAGCGCGCTTCGCTTGTTGCCAGATTTGTTTGTAAGAATATTTCTCTGAATCATTCATTCCATCTGATTCATGTTCCATGGCTTTTAGTGCGTGGGTATACAAATTTATTTAGCTAAAATAAATATTTGTTGCACTGGCATTATAATTGGAAGCTGTTTGTGCTAGCTGAACGAAATGTTGTTGCTTCCTACAGAGATATGCAACAATGATATCAAAATATGTGATTGCCTAATCGTAATAGGCCTGTGATGCACATATAATGCGTTTAGTGTTTATTGAAAATAATGTAGGGTCAATTTAGGACCTCTACATACTAGTTGAACGGAAAATGTTGTAGCTATATACAGAGAGATGCGAACACTGAGATCAAAAGAGGTGATTGCTTAATAGATTGCTACTTGTGATGCATGTATAATGGGCTTAGAGTTATTAGGATTATTGCAGAGTCCATTGGGGACCTCTACAGGTTCACTTTGCATTCAGACACTCCACTTTCTGAGCCGGTGGAACATGGAAGCTACTACTACTACTACTTCCAGTTTCTGGGAATTCGGCCTAGTGCTTAGCTGTTTTACAAATACTCCATGACTGTATAATCAATTAATCAGTGCTGGAATTTTGAATTGTTGAAACGAATGTGTGTCAATAAGATGTGAGCCATATTAAAGAAAATTGTGAATAGAACACTACGTCGGACATTTTCTATCGAAACTTTATCTACCTACAGAGCTAGATGCAAATTTTTATCGATCGGAAAACGTTGGAATTCTTAGCGTAGGCTGATTGGATATTTTGCTCTAAAATGAACAGTTATAAATAACGTCGCAGCTTGTGCCAACAATTTGTTGACGTCTGACCTCCGACGCTACATTAGAACTTTCCCGATAGTGCAAGAAATGTGAAAAAGTACTATACCGTTTAATATTATATTTTTGAGCCTGCATGAGTACGGATAGATAGGCAATAAATATAGTTTTTCAAATATTTATATTTTAGTATATTGTTATTTCTTTTTTGGGGGGGTTCTATTATTTATCTGTGCCCTTTTTTATAGTGATTAATTTTGGATTAGTTACATAATTATGTATCGTTAGACGCCCGCAGGGGCCCTAGGTGGACCATGTGGTGTGTTAGTTAGTCTAGTTCAACCTACGGTGGGAGAATTTGCACTCTCCCGTGTGCCTAATAAATGTCCGAGAACAGCTAGGCGTTTTGATGGCTAATGGTGGAATACTTATGCTGTTGATCTTAGAGTGTGAAAGTCTTGAATGGCACTGTGCGTGGAGGGGACGAGGTAAGTCAAGGCAGGTTGAGGCGAGCGGAGACGAGACAAGCCGAGGCATGTTGAGACTGTGACCAGAGAATGGGGGTACTCTTGGAACCCGTGGGACTCGAGGAACCCGGGGGACTTGGAAGACCAGAAGAATTTGGGGGGACCCACATGCACCCTTCCGGGGCCATTTGGCACACTCTTGAGACCCTTTGGGACCCCTTTAGGAAATTTTGGTACCTGCTTGAGGCCTCTCTGAACCCTGAGACCCCTGATTTCCTCTCCCCACGCTGTAAAACCCATACACAGAAAATGTATACATGTAAAATGCTTGAGTAGAACAAATCATTATTACAGATCGCTGATTAATGGCACAGGGGGCGAGGGTCGTGTCGATACTGGTCGAGGTGCGTCAAGATCAGTCGAAACATGTTGAGACGAGTCAAGTTGATTGCGACGAGCCGAGACTGGCCAAAATTATTCGAGACAAGCCGAGGTGAGCTGAGACGAGGAGACCCGGGGAGCTCAAGAGACCCGGTGGACTTAGGTTGCCTTCTGGGATTCGTCAGTCTCTTTTGGAACCCGAGGTACCTCTGCCACTCCACTCTCACCCTAATATGCTTGAGTGGAAAAAAATTGGTATTACAGTCCATACGATAAATAGCGCAGAGGGGGAGAGTCACGTCGAGGCTGGTCGAGATCAGTCAAAACAAGTCGAGGCGAGCCGAATTGGTCGTGACGAGCTGTGACTGGCCGAAATGATTCGAGGCAAGCCCAAATGAGCTGAGATGAAGGGTGTCGGTGGACCCGGGGAGCTCAGGAAGACGCGAGGGACTTGGGTAACCCTCAGGGATTCATTGGGCTCTTTTGGGACCCAAGTGACCTATGCCCCCTCCCCATCCCCTTAAGCAATAAGTGCGAAATCAATAATCCAAGCAGTTTTTCTGCCAATGACAAACCTGCCCTTACTTGCTTTTTCACTATCCACAATTTTGTCATGTATAATAATGCTGGTGTATTTGTGCCGGAGATCCTGTTTGTGATTTTGTGAATTGTTTCTGGGGTTGATCTGGACTGCGTAGTTATAAGCTTTGTGACGCACTGCGGTTGGAGTTGATCTAATCCGAAAATCCATAGACCTTGTACCATTTTTGACGATACTATCTGTGCCCACGTGCATATTACTCCTGGAGATTTGAGTGATTGAAGATGGGTATTCATTTTGTCTGAGATTTATCTTACCAGAATTAATAAACTGTACCTCTACTAAACTAGACCACGTAGCTGTAATTGTTGTGTTGCGTTGCTGTCGGAGCTGACTTTGTCTGTGCAGTATTTACCTTGTACAAGTTTAAACGATGATACCTGTACACACTTGCGTGCGTACATATTACTCCTAAAGTTCTAAATGATTGGAGACGAGGATTCGTTTCTTCTGAGTCTAACCTGAATAATTGAAGTATACTATAATCGACCTTGACCGCGTAGTGTTCTAGGTCGTGTTGCGTTGCTGTCGGATCTGACTTCGTCCATGTAGCCGTAAATCTTGTACCAGTCTCGACGACACTCCTTTCACGCACTAGCGTGCGTACATGTTACTCCTGAAGTTCTAAATGATTGGAAGCAAAGATCCATTTCGTCTAAGCCTTTTTTTTTGTGCGCTCCAGCGTGCGTCTGACATTGCTAAAATGTTTACCATGTACTATCTTTACCAAATGATTTTTTTTATCTCACACACTGAGGCATGCGAGCCTACTGGAATCCATGATCATCGAGCCCTACGGGGGAGACTATTATGACTCGCGTTGAGGCTCTGGTGGAAATAAGAATCAAATCAAACCAGTCAGGTTAGCTTGTTACGTCGGACGTTGTATTCTAGGTATTTACAAAAACTGTAAAACCACGTAATTATATCACAATTTTTCAAATAGAACTCTTAATTTTCCCTATGATGTCTCCGAAGTGGCAGTTATTCACCTCTTGAGTCTGGTCTCATGGTAAATTGACTCCGGTCAAAAGGCTACGTGAAGAGAAGAAGTTACATGTACAAGTTCACCTCTCGAGTTTCGTCATGCAAGTTTTTATCGTATTATACAGTTTTGATCAAGCCGGTAAATAATTTCGGGAGATCGTTAGAATTTCTAAACGTAAGTTGCTAATTTTATTCATGCAAATTTATGGGTGTTGTACCAGAAGTGTAAACATAATCGCACTTTGATAGGACTAATTAGTTTGAGGCTACAATCGCCCAGTTGTGAACTTATTATTGAAATGAGTATTTGCGGCATTATTTTTTCCACATATAAATGTATGATGCCCTACTTACACACCTATGTTTTGTTTGCCTCTAAGAAGTTGAACATGTTACGGAGTACTTCACAGCGACCTCGTAGAAATAGTAGCTGTCACAAGAAAAACAATGGCGAAAACTTACGATTATTTATTCAAGTTACTATTAATAGGAGACTCAGGAGTAGGTAAAACATGTGTTCTTTTCAGATTTTCAGAGGATGCATTCAATTCAACATTCATATCAACCATAGGTAAGATTATTTTTCACGGCCCCTGTGTGACATGGTCAGGCTAGCTAGTCATGCAGAGAATTTTGGGAGTCGAGTCGCCAAAAAATTAAATTTGCAATCGTAATCTTTAGTTGAGAATGCGAATTACACATTGCTTTGCTTGTTAAAATAAACTACTATGCTTGACATGTCTAGTTTTGATTACAAATTGTTAGTTGGTAGTTAGATAGAAAATGTGAAAAAGTTGCCATATCCTACTAGGTGAAAAATTAGTATTGCTTAAATCAAAATGTTTACTGTAGTGCTCACCCTGGCGCAGTTTGATACACTGGTGTAGTGGTTTTGTGATGTTTTGTTGCGTGCAGCTGGATATATTTGCTGACTACATTACGAGCATATTGCTGAAACCTTCCTACTCAACCTAACCCAACTTAGGAGCACTTATTTCTAACCCGCGGGCAAAAGTACGTGGTTCTAACCTGCGGGCAAACATACATTCCTATTATTCTATTGTACATAGTTTTAACAAGCAGGCAGAATATACGTAATATTAAAATATACATTGACTACCCCATGATATTCAATTACCCTACCATATCCACAATGGTATCTGAAAGGATTTTCTGTTCTAAAGTGAAAAATGCTCAGTTGTTGATTTCTGAATTAGGATTTGTACTCAGGATTCCATATTGTGTTTACTCAGAAGATATTTGAATGACAAATTTGGTCTTATACAGAAACAGTTGTTTTCCAGAATTTGTAGTGTTTCTTAGCCCTGGTTTCCAACTGCGGTAGTGGAAACCGCGCCAGCGCACTGCCTGAAACCCTTGATACCTTCTGACTCGCTTATGTTGAGACAAGATGAGGTGGGACAAGAGAAATGGGTGGCTGGTTTAGTGGTGGGGTAGAGTGTTTTGTTGCTATCTGAATTAGGTTTGTGGGTTGTGTGTCAGCTTACAAATAGTCACCGGTGCGGTATAATTTTACTTGTGGACACCAGAACATTGAAACTTGTAACATGTTCTTGTCCCTCAGCCACACTACAACATACCAAAATGACGCATGCAGGGATGACCTTATGTGGAACAGGAATGTTTTGTAGGGGAGAAATGATCGGGATTGTACACTTGTACATGAAAAACAAAGCAGTGTATATGTTGTGGCTCTGGTGTCTTGGAAGTGTTGATGGGCTGGAAGGCTGGACAGCGCACAGACTGAGTCCATATCAACACCGCAGAGATGGTGCACACAGTGCAATCCTCAGCAGCCAGTGTGCACAATTTGGTGGGCAGTGCAAGCAGACATTGAAACAGGGTGGGTCAAGGGACTTTTGCTAGGGCTCCCTGCCAGGCTGTCACCACAGCTAAGATATCTTGATGGAGTTGGCTCTCCTGACATGTGTAGGCTCCCTTGCAGAATCTCGCAGAAGGGAGGTGGTTGATAGCAAGACACACCTCACACTCTCCTCATGCCAGTGTGCACAATTTGGTGGGCTGTGAAAGTAAACATTGAAAAGAAATACTTGATAGGCAAGTGGAATCATGAGATAAAGCGTATGTGAAGACACCTTTCCTAATCATAACATGCAGATACGGAACATTGCGCATAAACAAATCTTTGAACTATTTGTTGTGCTACAATTTTATGCAGGCATCTCCCTCTAAAGCCTATCAACTCAAACTGACACTGAAATTCCTAACCACTAGTAATTTTGTTGACAGAAAACTGTTAGCACTGGTGAAATGCCCACCCAAGCTTTTCAAGTGGCAAGGTCATGGAGCCTGCCAAACCAACACCAACTTGGCCCACACCAACCCAGGTTATGACCGCTGGGACCAGGCTCACCTGGGCTATAGAATGAAACTGGGCACTTCAGGCATGCGGCTCTCTGGCTGCCAGTTTGCACAATTCGGCAGGCAGCGCACCCAAACATTGATAAGAAATATGTGATTCGCATGTGAAATCTTGAGATGTAGCGCACATGAAGACACCTTTCAAAATATTGCACGCGGAGACAGTACATTGCACGTGAACAATTTTTCAAACATATTTGTTGTGTTAAAATTTCATGGAAACATTTTCCTCCATAGCATATTAATTCAAGCTGACGCCAAGATTCCTAACCACTGCGCATCACCATCATTGAAGAACTACTAATCTGTGTGACCGAACAGTCCGGATCGTCATCGGTTACTGAGAGAAAAGAACAAAAAACAATATCGGATTTTTTTGGTGGAAAAATGAAAAATTGACAATTCACAATACAACGGGCAATATCATTCAAGACGAAGCGCATCTGCGTTTGGTATGAATGCAACAATAGCTAAACTGTAATATTAAATTACGCTATGCATGGTTAGAACGACAATTTAACATTACTGCATTTTGACAATAGATGGAAAGGAACACGGACGTAACAGACGTTATGTAAACAAGTTTGTTGCAACATTCATGCAAAAGACAGCAAAGTGGAAGTGCAAAATCAAGCATTGTTAGTAATGGCAATTTTTAATAAGAACTGACAGGTATTGTTGAATATAATTTATAACTACCATAAGAAAGAGTATCATCTAAATGTTACATTCTGTTTTGTATGAGGCCTGGTTGGTGAAAGACGCTTACGTCTATGTGCGGTCATCTGAAACTCTACACACATGTAATTCTGCAGACTGTTTCGCGGGGCTTGCGCCTCTAGTTCTCCGTTTTGTATATATTTGTCAGTGTCTCTGTCAGTGGTGCACGTGACTCTACAAACATACTCAGCAAGCACATGCAAAGGTCTAGATATGCCGATCTCAGCTTCTGAGGCGCACGGCTGGTTGGGTTCTTGATATTAGGCAATAAAAACGCACGTGCCCAATTGTGCAATCTGGTCTGGCTGGCACCCAGTACTGGCTTATCCACCCCTGGGTATCTGTTGGGTACGTTTTGTCTCTAAATGAACAAAATGGATATTCACATCTCATGAATTTGTTCACAAGTATTGAATAAAGAAATCTCCGATGATGATATGGCTTGGTTTGAACAAATATTTAGTACTGTTGAAAATAACACCTTTCTACAAATGCGTAGAACAAGAATCTTAGAAGTGGGAAAAATTATTCATATATTTTTGCAAAGTCATAGGACCTGGGAGTTTACCCGCACGCCTGGAAGGAATCTCGTGAAGTTCCTATATTCAAGTCTGGTTCAAGAAGTAACCCTCTCAATTACCGACCTGTGAGTCTTACTTCTGTTTGCTGTAAGGTGCTGGAGTGGATTATTGTGTCCCAGTTGGTGTCTTTTCTGGAAGATTCTGGCATTTTGTCTGCAGGTCAATTTGGTTTCAGGGTGGGAAGGAGCACTGAAGACCAACTTTTGCTTACTTACTGTGAGGTTGCTGATTGGGTAGATGAAGGGATGTGGTCTTCCTGGATTTCTCTAAAGCGTTCAATGTGGTCAGTCATTTGGTTTTGTTGGACAAACTGAGATGTGTGGGTATTCCGGATGGACTGTTGGACTGGATTTGTAATTTTCTGAGGGGGAGGCAAATGTGTGTTTTTTGTGGGGGGAGTTGTCAGTGACTTTTGGGAGGTGACAAGTGGTGTGCCCCAGGGTTCTGTGCTGGGTCCGCTATTGTTCCTGCTATATGTCAATTATGTTGCAGCAGGTGTGGCTTGTGAGTGGAAGGCCTTTGCTGACAACTTTGAACTCTATTTGAGTTTCCCCCGCGATGTACAAGCAGCTCGCCTGGGTGTGTCTTCCTTGCAGAGAGATCTGAATTTGGTGCAGTCTGTGTGGTTGACATGGAATCTCTTGTTGAACATTAACGAGTGTGATTAATGCGTTTTTACAGGGGTCGTCTTGAGTTGGAGCAGATTGGTGATGGAACTGCTCATTATTTGAATGGTTTGGTGCTTGAGCTTGTCAATTCCTTCAGGGACTTGGGAGTGCTTGTTGACTCAAGGCTGCGGCTCCATCTCCACGTGAGGAGTGTTGTAAGAAAGGCTTCCACTCTGGCGACCAGTCTGCTCCGCTCCACTGTCAATAGGAGTTCTGTTTCATGGTCTCTTTGCTTATTACTCATATAAGAGGCATCTTGGACTACTGCTCATGTGTGTGGAATGTGGGATATTTAGGGGATCTGAGACTGTTGGAGTCTGTGTAGAGGAGGTGGCCCAGGGAGATTGATGGGCTGGGTGGAGTGGACTAAGGTGATTGGCTCAAAGCAATGCAGTTGTTTTCTGTGATGGGGAGATTGTTGCATTCTGATCTTGTGAAGTGTTGGAAATTTTTAATTGTTCTGTTGATTCGAGTTTGTCTGCTCCGTTTGAGAGAGCTCCGGATGTTGGCACTCGTGGGCATTCTTTCAAGCTGGTCGTTCCTCGCTGTCAGACGGACTATAAACCCAGATTCTTTTATTCTTGCTGTGTGCAGATTTGGAACCGGCTGCCCCCTAATGTGGTGCAGTGTGATTCACTTCGCAGCTTCAAGAAGGCTCTGGCAGAGGAATTGGGGGCAGTGTTGTATAAATTTTGCTAGGCTCAATTTGATGTGATATTATGATATTGTGACTTTGTTTGTTTTGCTGACAGTTGTGTGCAGTTGTTGACTGTCTTCATTGTTTTGTTTTCTTGGGGCCTATTGAGCGCATTCGGACCAGCGTCCTGCTGCAGTGCTTGTACCGTGCTGATCATTTTGATTGCTGGCGCTCTGATGTGTACTGCCTCCCATGCCTGCTTGCTCTGCTGGCAGGGCTGTGGGGGGCTGCAAAGGTGAGATACAAAGGTGAGATGAATGAAGAATGGATGAAGCAGGATTTGAGTAACTGATTCCTATACCTTTCAGTTGTATGCAACTGAGTTCAAAGAAAATAAGAAGGTGAATCTCAAAATTGACATGACCCAAGCAGAAAATCTTCACACGTGTAATAAAGCTGAGGTAGTGGAAAATAAATTCTACCCAAGAACAAAAGAAAATCTGGATCCAATGCAACAATTTTTTTTGGATGAAGACTGGCAGTACTTTGAATTGGAGAAGATTTGAATAATTAAAGATCACAAAGAAGAAGCACTACATATATGGACTCACGGGAATGGAACGGCCTTTGGTATTCGGATCAAATGTATGATGGAGTATATGAAAGATTTGAAGAGGAAACAAACATAGTGATGATGGGTATTGTTGAATGTACGAACCATGCTGTTTCAAATAAGAACAACAAGGTAGAAAAGCATTGATGCATCCAGCAAGATATGTGATTAATACTAATAAATATTATTAAAACAAGGTAAATCCTCACTGAAATATTCATATTATCCTAAACTCAAAGGTTGAGCAATGAATTGCAAACACTGTGTCAGTCGGAAGTAACATTGAATTGTCGAAACCGGTAGAAGAATATGTTTCAAGGCGTAAAATAAAGCTATGAACCTATCTCTGGGTAAATGATCTAGATGTGTTACAGATTTGTAGGATATAGCGTCGACCGGGGTGACTCCCCACGGTCAGAAACATGGGGTGACTGCCCGCAACCCCCTTTTGGGCACCAAGACGTCGGAAATCTCACAGTTTGACTACAGGGCTTGAAAGAGCAGGTCTTTGTAAGTATGTATCAGCTGTTCATTAAATTTGATAAGTGCGCAGAATTTATGTAAAATTGCCAAAGTAAAAGTGTGTTTTGCAGGTCCCCGATAATTTTGGTTCAGAAAAATCAACGTTCCGCCAACTTTGATGATGTGTCTAGAGTTCCCATTGGATTAGAACCAAATTTGGTGGTGATACTCGGAATGTAATGTTGTTCGTTGCCTAGGAAGGATTTTGGAAATAAATATAAACTTTTGTTGATATATATAAATATAGAACTGCGGGGAGTCGCCCCTGGTGAAAAAAAAATGGGGGGGTCGCTCCCCGCATTTATTTTGTTGATAAATATCATTGTTTTTCTTCAATGAAAAGTAGTTGAATGCAATTTTTTGCACATATAATGACATTTGGAAAAAAATGACCCACAATAATGACACCACAGCTAATTTAAAAATGCGTAACTAATTTTATAAAGACCAGATGTTTATAAGACATGTGACAAGCATAGGCCTAAGTGTTTAATTATGTTTAATGCCCAGGAACGATATTTTTCATCACATTTCCATATCAAGATGATCTCTTACCTAGCATGACTTGTATTCATGTTAATGCAATAAGTTTGCTATAGAATTGACGAAAATACATTTTAACTTGTTTTATCGTAATAAAAAAAATAGTTTTTCATAATATTTGCTTATTTACTGATACTTAAGGGTCATAATTAGTTTAGGATGTGGAGAAATGACTTCCAGTAAAGTTAGATTGCAATTATTGAATAAAATTTATGTTTCCGGCAACAAAATCGGGAAAAATAATCCTCTGACAGTTGGGTATGACAGCAGCAAAAGACGAGCATCAAAAACACCTGTCACAGACGTAATATTTTACTTCACATTTTATTTTGAGCAACTGATATATACTAATATAGGCATGCTCTTTCGATTGGTACTCTCAAACTTTTAATTGGCGTTTAAATTATTGATGAATGAGGGGTGTGGAAAGTCACCCCGTTTGGTGCCGGAAGTCACCCCGATTGGGGCCCAAAGCTCGCCGCACGGTTTTTCGTTGATGAATTTTTTTTTGGTTGATGATATAATATTGAAACTTACGGTGCTTTGTGATCATTAAAGTAGCTATACACACCGTAAATACAAAGTTTCTCGGCCGAATACTTTTTGAGTTATTTCAAAGTATGCTCAAAATGCGGGGAGTCACCCCAGTCGACGCTAAATCAAGAGTCCAATCAGATTTTGCTTAGTCAACGTTGTGATTCTGTTGTGGGAGGATCTGGTATAGCTTAAATCACCGATTGTTTGGAAGTAAAGAAGTGATTGGGGTCAGCAATCTTTGCCAAAAAGAAATAAAATTGAATAAACAAATCCACCAGTAATGTGTGACAACATCTGAAACAAAGCCATCATCAAGAATAGAATCCGCAAACTCATTGCTAGAAAGAGTAGTCCTTTTATTAAACTCCTCAACGAGTCGTTGTTTCACAATAGCATAGTTGCTTCCATTCCAAATGCATTTACGATTGCCCTCGCTTCTCCCTCCATAAATGCTGGCAAAACCTGCAACCATGAATTTGTGTCATTTTTGTATACAGCGAGGGCATATTTTTCAAATGCTACCAGAAAAGTGTCTATTCCTGTTCCTCCAGTAAAACTAGCAGGTGGTGGAACTCTATCAACACGCATGTAACTTATAGCCTCCGTCAATTCACCAACCACTTCCTTCATGCCTGCCTCACTCATCCTGACTGCTATCTACTTCTCTGCTATAACTATCCAAGAGAATAAATCCCACTTCTGACTCCAATTGTCGCCGGACGGGACTTCCGCAATGCTATGAATAAACAACCCACCTAAATAAACTTCCAAATGTCAAGGATGCCTACCAATTCAGTCACCAATGGGTTAGAACGGGCGGCCTGCCTACGAGGGTTCAAATTCTGTGGATCTCCACCTGAGGTCCCGGCCCTAATCATCTGGGCTGCAGGTAGTAGTCAAGCAGACAGCAACTGAAGATGAGGATGGTTGGCCAATCTCACCCAAACTAAGCAAGCTAGTAATAACCTTATTGCCTCCAGGTTCACTAATTATAAAAAAACAAATGATCAATGAAATGTCAACACCCCACCAGCAGGATCAAAAGCTAGAGTTGACATCCATAAAGTAGGGCAGCTCTCCAAAGCCTAAAATACTTCCAGAAAAGAACAGGCCTAATAAGGTAGGTAATATAATAAAACCACTGTAAGGCTTCCAAAAGTTAAGGCTTTTATTCAAGGGAGTGGCGACCTTGCCAGGACTATCAAACATTTGGGCCCCTAGACTGGAAGCTGATGTAACATTAACTAAGTACACTAGGAATCAAAGTTCTTGAAACAAACATCTATTTATATCTCCAGTTACAATACACAATCAATTGTTATCTCCTACTGGCAGCACCACAGTGGAATTTCAAAAGCACAACCTCCTAAAGTAATACCAATAACTTCCAAAACTGACCCCCAACACACCCTAAAAGCTCCAGATGTAGAGTCCAAAAGGTAAACAAACAAGATGGTGGCCTCCAGTTTTCAGACAAAGTTC
>SDVV010010116.1:0-16396 GCA_016164225.1 Gammarus roeselii
TCCTAATAATTGGCAATCCACTTAAAGAATAAGCGAATATATAGCTTATGAGTTAGGTTTTAAATTTGCTTCTTTGTAGATACATTTTCAGGGTGACCAATTATTTCGTTATTTGTTAAAGGGTATATTTTAGTCTATTGGATTAATTTGTTGTAATGTTCTGGAGATAAGGAGAATGACGAAACTTTTTGGAAAAGTGCTATTTTCTGCTTATTTTCTGCTAGATTAGGCTTTGTGTTGCAGATTTATGTTTTTTTTTGCATCTTGGTAGCTTGTTTTAGTATTATGATGGTGTGACCGTGTTAAATCATTAGGTGCCGCTATGAATGACCGACTGTTGCAGCGTTAAGCAAGTTAGCGCTATAAAAGGGGTCACCATGCTCAGAATCATTCATAATCAAGTTACGAATGTGCCTCATCATTACTTCATTGGTACGTACTGAACTTCCTTGTTATATTATTGAATGATATATGATGCGCTAGTTGCGTAATTGTTAGAGCGTTGTTAAGAGATAATGATTATAGAAACATTAGCAAATATTGCCATCGTTTGCGAAGAGTCGCTAAATTTTCATGAATGTTGTTGAGTTTTGAAAGTTACAAAACTCTACCTGTTTTTCTGGTTGTTTTTACATTGTCTTTGTTCAATGATGAGTTGTCGCTACGAATGACTGAATGTATATCCCTTTTGCTAATGGTCGCTTTTAAATCTTGAATGTAAATTAGAGTATCTTAGAGCCTAAGTTACATTTCACTTGTGAAGGAGAGGTCTATAAATCGAATCAATTTAGGATAGAGACAAACAATTTGATGAGCAAAAATTGATAAACAAACTCACCCTCCCTCTCAAAAGCCAGAGGCAGGCCATGCTCGAGTTCCCCGCTCTGTCTCCAGGCAGGACGACAGAGCGTCTCGAGGGGAAGGCGGGCGCTCTATGAATAATCAATGAGGGCACATTAAAGGAAGTCCCGGGACCTACCCATTCTTGGCGGCTCAGCGAGCCGTAACCACGATGGCGTACAATAAAAAATAAAGGACAGTATGAGGAGCCCTGAGACTGAAGTATTCTTCACAGCTCAACAAGTCAAGAACACGAAGGCGTACAATAAACAATGAAGGTACAATTCTTGGTGCCTCCGCGAGCTCCGAACACGATGGCGTACAATAAAAATTAAAGGACAGTATGAGGAGCCCAGAGACTAAAGTGTTCTTCACGGCTCAACAAGCCATGAACACGAAGGCGTAAAATAAACAATGGAGCACAGTTAAATTAGCACGGACACCAGCCCATTCTTGACGGTTCAGCGAGCAATGACCACGGCGACGTACAATGAACAATGGAGGTACAGTCAAGAGAGCCCAGATATATTTTCTTTATTTGCAGTCGAAATGGAGTCAGTGCCGCGGTAGACTTACAGTAAACAAAAAGGGTGCAGAATGATTCATAATCGTCCACCCCCCATCATCGCATCGCCCCTCTGTGTATAGAATAAAAAAATATTCCCTCAGGGCAAAAATGATGTCACTTTTAAGTTATAATTATTTCGATGAGCAACAAATATTCGGCTTCTAACTTCTCTATGAAATTTCACACGGCTTCTATGTCCTGATTGTCTCTCTTTCTACGTTCCTTTTGCCAACGTTGTTGCCAATGGGGATAACAGTTGCATTTTGTCTCATATTCCTTGGTCACAACTTCCCAAATGGCTTGTCACAAACACAAAACACACCTCAAAGGATATATGCAGAAAAAAATCGCTGTTATGAGGTCGCTCAAAATATGCAATAGGAATGAATGCAAAAAAAAATTGTAACACCGACCGCTAGAATTATGTGAATACAAGCTTTGCCAAACTTTGAATTAGAAATGTCTCGAAAGATCATTCATGACTTTTATTGCCACCAAACCGAAAGAACATGTTTCGAAATACCGGTAAATTAGTAGCACCATCCAATTAATTGTGCGGATTCCAATTTGTTGAAGTCCCTATTATTTGGTACAGTTATACAACATGATTGTTTGATTATACTTGAATTGACAATATTTCAAACTGCATTTAAAATTTCAACATGATTAACTCTTCTTGCACCGAACTCCATCTGATCAAACTGAAAAAATATATTCATTTATCACAATTATATTTATTTAATCAACAAATATTTAATTGATGCCGGTAGGTGAATAAGAGCGGAGGTTTTACAAAATCTGAAAAGATTACCCTCAATTGACAAATCCGGGTTTGCCTCATCACTCATTCCTTGGACAGAATAACTGTACCTCAATTTGTGATAATTACTCATGATTACACTCCTACGTTGGTTTATTTATTGTTCAAACATAGAATGAATTGTTGAATCACAATCACCATGACAAACGAATAAAACTCGGGCAATCCATTTATTCATGATGTTTGGAAAACATCGCATAGATCGTATTAAGGATAACAGACCCCTGATAGGTTTAGCGGAGGTAATCTTCGTGCATGCACAACCCATTTTCGTCCCATAAAGTAGCCTCCTGTTGCCATGGTCGTATCGGTGTGATCTCACCGATACGATATTCGTAACGGTGTGATCTCACCGATACGATATTCGTAACGGTGTGATCTCACCGATACGATATTCGTAACGGTACGATCTCACCAATACGATATTCGTAAAGGTGTGATCTCACCGATACGATATTCGTAACGGTGTGATCTCACCGATACGATATTCGTAACGGTGTGATCTCACCGATACGATATTCGTAACGGTGTGATCTCGTCAATACGATATTCGTAACGGTGTGATCTCACCGATACGTTATCCGTAACGGTGTGATCTCACCGATACAATATTCGTAACGATGTGATCTCACCGATACGATATTCGTAACGGTGTGATCTCACCGATACGATATTCTTAACGGTGTGATCTCAATCTCTATACAAAATGCTCTCCTGGTCTCAAACTTACGTGAAAACAATTACACGATAGCGAGCAAAAATTTGTCATTCAAAACCTTAATTTTCACTCATATTTCAACCCTTTCATTATGAATGTGTTTACTTTGAAATGAAGTAAATCAGGAAAAAATCAAGTATTGTCTACTTATAAAACGTTGAGTGTATATACTATATACATTTTCACTGCTAGCAGAAGTCGTTATGTTACAGGGACTTCACATAAAAAGTTGAACGAACATAAAATGTTTGTAGTGAAAATATCGACTAACGAACTCAGTTTCATGAAAAATATCGTATCCTGATATTCTTCGATAAAAATTTCGCTAAGAACAAGAATTGCTGAACAAAGATTCACTCTAAGATTATTTCAAACTTGCCCAATTAGGCCGAGAAAGGAACGAGAGACACCCACGTGTTTGTTTGATGATATCATTAGCAACTGAATAGAAGAAGCCCACATGGAAAGCTCTCAGACCAACATGCCACTTCAACTTCATGTAAATAACATTAATAGTATCTTGTCCATGCATGTATTCGGCCAGTGGGTCTGTGAGGTGTGGTACAATTTTGATGCTTTATGTGAGACTTGCGGATTCGGAGACGAGTGAGTTGCTTATGACATGTTCATGATGTGGAAGCTTGAATAATGACAAACAAGATAAGGTAAGGCAGGAAATTACGAAACCTAATTTCTCATGATGAAGATGAAACTTCATGAATGCTGCGTTAAAATTTTTGTTCGTTACATTTCTAGTTAAAATAAAATATGCCTTTGCTGTCATATGTTATCACAAATTTGGTTTATCTATGGTTTATCTATAAGTATCACATTTTATAACAGAAATAAATCCTCAAAATCAACATTCGATATATGAATGATTGCCGCTGTAATTCAATAGCACATTGCATAAGGAGCCACAATAATCTAGCTTGAACTTATTTATCTAACATATACGTTACAAACATGCAAACATTAAACATATTTCGATGAATAAATGTGCTATTGGTTTAAGTTTTTTTTTTTTAATTTTACAATCAATGGAGGGATGGGGCAACATCAATTTAAAGTCACAGTCTTCTTTGTAGAGCCGTTAGTCAATTGTTCAAGAACCATGTTTCATTTTTTTTTATAATCAAGTTCTGTCTCAAGATATTTTTGTCCCAAGTCGAATGGTAGAAAATCAAGGACAATTTTGCAAATCTGATATTGATTTTCATAGTGTATGTCTTTATTGAACGATTTTTGTTTCTCCTTAGAAAATCAACAAATTATATGCACGAATGATGATTACAAAAAGTAAACAATAAATATAAATTTGTTTCTAACCGCAGCATTTGCTAACTAGTTGCTTTTTTTCGTCATCAGTGTCGCAATAATATTTTTATGTTTTAGGGACGTTCTTGTGACCGGAGTAGTGCAATAACAACTGTACAAACATCCTCTCCATTTACGATCCCTTCAATATAATCCCTATACACGATGGAAAAATGAATTAACGTATGCCATATTAGGCTAATATTTAATTCGAACAGTTTTTTTTATAGGTACCGTCAAATAACAAGCAGGCCTTGAACGAGCTGAAAGTACATTCGCGAGAATGTACTTTCAGCTCAACAGAAGTTATTGCCTCCTTCTGCGGCTGCTGAGCTTCCTCTGTTCCAACTCACAAGGTGGGTGGATCGAAGCCCAGCACTGGTAGAAGCACACTTTGAAGGTGTTGAAGCTGTTACCAATTACCATATCATGTGGTTAACGGTTACGGACCCTGAATATTTTGATTATTGATAAGTTTTCGTCCACTTATGTTCTAAGTTTTTTTTCTTTTATAATTGTTCCTTTACCTATCAAAGAGCCTTTCGAGGCCAGCTTTATTAAAACCGTTAACATACTTAACGTTCTACATAACCTTGTCCTTCAAGTCTTATTCTTTCTCTTTGTTTCTCCGTTCTGAGATCATTTGTGTTGCTCGGTTCTGAATCAATTGCATTTTCATGATAACTCCCCTCTTTTTTGAGGGTACCAGAACCGCATTCCAAAATGTATGCATGACCTTATTATTAAAGCATTCGTTAGCAGCATCATGCCGTTGCATTTAAAATAATAGATTTTTCGTTCAAACACAACGACAAAGATATAATTGATTTTCTTTTATTATGAATCCACTTGGCTTATCCATTTGAGGTCCGAGATTATGAACATTTTAAGGCTGCGCAGCTGGTCCACTTAAAGCATGTGCTGTTTCGTCATCAAAAAATCGCACCTTCTAGTGTGAATTTTAATGCGCAAATCAATGCATTTTACAAGATAGAAAATAGTTATGTCATTTGGCAGCCCAGTCTACTATTGGTTAAAAGTAGATTTTTAATGAATATGCAATCCTGCTCGATGTTCGCTCTGAGACAGTATTCAATGCCACCGGAGATTATGACACCTAACTGATGAGGCCGGTGTCGATATCATTCATGTAAGATATTAAGAAGAGGGGCTTAAGAACACTTCCCTGGTTCAATCAAGATGTAACATGTATATTCTTGACACTTCGTTAGCCTACACAAACCCGTTGAGTTTGCCTCGTGGTCGTTGCCCCTTATGCCGTGAGCCTAAGCCTTTATGCACCATATGACATGCTTTTTGGAAGTCAGGATAGTTGTAATGAGCAGCTTATATCCATCGTATATTTTAACGTCATTAATGGAAATCATGCAGATGGGAGAGAGAGCTTAGGTTATTTTTGAATGCATGTTGTGTACTCTCCGGGAGACTTTTCATTCCTAACTGATATGTTCTTATAATTTTAATCGATCGTTAGAATTTTTTCCTAACAGCAGAAGTGAAACTGATCTTTCTGTAATTACCTGGCACTTGTATATAGCTGCATGTTTCCTTAAAATCTCATTGATATTTTACCTCTTACAATCTTCTGGAGTGATTCTATTCTTTACAAGATCTGTTTACAATATTTGTCAGCGGACTGCAAATAATTTCGGTCAGGTTATTTAGATACAGATGATCAAATGGTCTTCTTTATTTCTAAATATGTTCCTTGTCGAATTGCTCTTCTACTTCATTTACACTGAAATATCATTTCCGGCTAGTTACAGTTCATCACACTATTTTACTTCTATGATATTGTTCACATCTTCACTTACGAATAGGCTAATAAAATAGTACTTAGGTATATTGGACATATCTGAGCCGGATGTTTCAGATCACCTGCACAGTTTTGAAACTCGTCTTGAATTCACATGGTAGAGGGGCCATCACGTAAAACTCTACCTGAATTCACATGGTAGAGGGGCCATCACGTAAAACTCTACCTGAATTCACATGGTAGAGGGGCCATCACGTAAAACTCTACCTGAATTCACATGGTAGAGGGACCATCACGTAAAACTCGTCTTGAATTCACATTGTAAAGGGCGATCACGAAAAAATCGCCTTGAATTTCTATTGTTGAGGGCCGATGCCATCACGTAAAAATCGTCTTGAATTCACATGGTAGAGGGCCGATTTCATCACGAAAAACTTGTCTTCCATTCCAGCTTCAATAATCTCCACAATTCTTCTAGCACTTTTGACCAGTCTGTTTCTTCTCTGCAAGGCTGCCTTGGTACTCATTATGATTCTTGTGAGGACTATCTACATGTATTTGATTGAGTCCCTCTCCGTGATTATTGGCTTCATAAACTTTGCTGTTCAGCAATGAGAGATCATTTATTCTATTATTTTCTTCTGAATGTGTTGCCTGCTTGCCTGAACTATCATGTCAATTAAGAACATTAAGTATCCCACTGCAATCTTACCTGCGAAGTTGAGCCTAATGAATGTGTTTGAGATTTCATCTCGTAGGCATTCGAAATTGACTCTCCTTAAATATGAGGATAAACATGGAGTTTCAATTACTTGTCGATATGCAGTGAATTGATGTTATATGTTATTGTGTTCATTATTGTTTTCGTGGAACCTCTGACTGATTTTCCTAGATCACCAGGGCATAAACAGAACCAACACATCGGAGAGAAATCCCGTCCCGGAATTTTCCATTTCAGTGAAGTTAATTTTCTCGTCAAGTTGATTGGACTGACAACGTTTCAAGCAGGTAATCAGATTACGAAAATTGCAAGTGCATTCAAGTGCGCGGATTTGGACCGAGAGCCGATTGATGTTTGATGCAGTTATTTTGTATTTTACACAGCGTATTTTTTACAAGGCTGCGTGTTACTGACTGGACTCAATGACATTGCGTAGGAACCACAAGGCAGCGAAGTGCTGACTGGAGGCTATGACATTGCGTCGTTATGGCTGGGCAGTGGTGTGCTGACTAGTGGACATGGAATTGCGCTTTTCGGAATGTCAATGTAGTGGTGATTTACATTTCCATTGCGTCATTACGTCAGGGCAGTGTGCGATGTTAACTGGAGGAGTGACATGGCCTCATCACGTCAGGGCAGTGTGTGGTGTTGACTGGAGGAGTGACATGGCCTCATCACGTCAGGGCAGTGTGTGATGTTAACTGGAGGAGTGACATGGCCTCATCACGTCAGGGCAGTGTGTGGTGTTAACTGGAGGAGTGACGTGGCCTCATCACGTCAGTGCAGCGAGACATGGATTTTTAGGTAGACCGTTGGGTTATGATTGGGAAACGTGGTGCTGATTGGTGGCCAAGTCAATTTGTCACTGCGGCAGGGCGACTCGTTAATGACTGGAGGCTACCTCATTGCGTCATTTTGTCAGGATAGTGTGATGCTGACTGGAGGTTAATACATTGCGTCATTTCATCCGGATAGTGTGATGCTAACTGGAGGTTAATACATTGCGTCATTTCGTCTGGATAGTGTGATGCTGACTGGAGGCTACCTCATTGCGTCATTTTGTCAGGATAGTGTGATGCTGACTGGAGGCTACCTCATTGCGTCATTTTGTCAGGATAGTGTGATGCTGACTGGAGGTTAATACATTGCGTCATTTCATCCGGATAGTGTGATGCTAACTGGAGGTTAATACATTGCGTCATTTCGTCTGGATAGTGTGATGCTGACTGGAGGTTAATACATTGCGTCATTTCATCCGGATAGTGAGATGATAACTGGAGGTTAATACATTGCGTCATTTCATCCGGATAGTGTGATGCTAACTGGAGGTTAATACATTGCGTCATTTCGTCCGGATAGTGTGATGCTAACTGGATGTTAATACATTGCGTCATTTCGTCCGGATAATGTGATGCTAACTGGAGGTTAATACATTACGTCATTTCGTCCGGATAGTGTGATGCTAACTAGAGGTTCATACATTGCGTCATTTCATCCGGATAGTATGATGCTAACTGGAGGTTAATACATTGCGTCCTTTCGTCCGGATAGTGTGATGCTAACTGGAGGTTAATACATTGCATCATTTCGTCCGGATAGTGTGATGCTGACTGGAGGTTAATACATTGCGTCATTTCTTTCGCATAGTGTGATGCTAACTGGAGGTTAAAACTTTGCGTCATTTCGTCCGAATAGTGTGATGCTGACTGGAGGTTAATGCATTGGGTCATATTGTCCAAATAGTGTGATGCTAGCTGGAGGTTAATACATTGCGTCATTTCGTCCGGATAGTGTAGTGCTGACTGGAGGTTAATACATTGCGACATCGTAACTGAAAGGCATTATTATTAGAAATGCAAAACTGTTTATTTGGACAAAAAAAATGCTTGGATGGATCATGGAGATTCCATTGCTAAACAGCAATCATATTTCAATTAGCATAGCACGATATACTTTGGCTGGACCTAAATTCAAAAATTGATTGTACATATGATCTCTTACAAACACACCAAAAGTGATATAGTTCAAATAGGAATTGATGTTGTAAATAGTGATCATTTGGATTCCGAACGTAAGCTTATTCACTCTTCCATGCTCTGATTTGGATTTTGGGATCATTTCAATTGCCGAATCGTTTGTAAATCTTAATGCTTTCGATGGATAGTCGGAATAATTTTGATAGCTTGTCAGAATACCTTCTTAAACCACTCCGAAACATCCTATGGAAGACTTGAAAGTTATCTGGGGGGCTTTATACTTCGTGTAATATGTTGTCTACTTACACTTGCGTGACCTACGCAGATGACCTGTACAGACGAAACATGTCTTTTTACCAAGTTAATACAAAGAAAATGTGTGGATGGCGTTTTGACCTTTGTCTGTGATATTGATATGAGAATATAAAACATAAATTAACAGCCCATTATTTTTTTACAAAATTCAGTCGCAAATTCAAAACTCAAAACGAACTATGCACCGAACACTAATTCCCGCCCAACCACGTGACAAATAATGCACAATGTCTCACGTAAACGAACTATGCACCGAACACTAATTCCCACCCAACCATGAGACAAATAATGCACAATGTCTCACGTAAACGAACTATGCAACGAACACTAATTCCCGCCCAACCATGAGACAAATAATGCACAATGTCTCACGTTAACGAACTATGCACCGAACAATATGTCCCGCGTAACCATGAGACAAATAATGCACAAAGTCTCACGTAAACGAACTATGCACCGAGCACTAATTCCCGCCCAACCATGAGACAAATAATGCACAATGTCTCACGTAAACAAACTATGCACCGAACACTTATTCCCGCCTAACCATGAGACAAATAATGCACAATGTCTCGGGAAAACGAACTATGCACCGAACACTAATTCCCGCCCAACCATGAGGCAAATAATGTACAATGTCTCAGGCAATCTTCTCACCAGAGTTTGACAGCCGGCAACTTCCATATGAAAAAAAAAATATTATCACGTAGGCTAATTAAATCATCATCATTAATTACATAATAATTGGGAAACATACAGTTTTGCTTAGTAGTGGATAAAAAGAAAGCATACAAATGGAAGAATATTGTAAAGTGCTTTATTTCCTTGGAACATTAAAATGAGGAAGGGCTGAGTTCCAAAACCAAGGGCCTCGCCAGAGGCGTAAACACAAATGTTAAGATAAATGCGGTAACCCGACTCTGATTTCACAAAGATTACGGAGCACTTTCCTCGTATAAGTGTACTTATGAATGCCCGTTCATGTCATTGCCAGCTAATGTTCAATTAGCAAGAACAATCTTCACTTAATTGCAATGACACAACCACCACCAAATGGTAGAGGATGCGTCGTCACAGAAGACGGCTTCGGTGGAGTAATTCATCGTTATTCGCTCTTACTGAATATTTAAATATAACATGTTTACGTGTCGTAACAAAGAAGCGGCTGTAGTGGAAGGATTCATTGTCCTTAGATCTTGCTGAATATTTAAAGATAACAAGTTTACTAGTCGTTACAAGAGAAATCTGTGGTGTAAGGATTCATTGTCCTTAGATCTTGCTGAATATTTAAAGATAACAAGTTTACTAGTCGTTACAAGAGAAATCTGTGGTGTAAGGATTCATTGTCCTTAGATCTTGCTGAATATTTAAAGATAACAAGTTTACGTGTCGTTACATGGGAAGGCTGTGGTGTAAGGTTTCATTGTCCTTAGATCTTGCTGAATATTTAAAGATAACAAGTTTACTAGTCGTTACAAGAGAAATCTGTGGTGTAAGGATTCATTGTCCTTAGATCTTGCTGAATATTTAAAAATAACATGTTTACGTGTCGTTACATGGGAAGGCTGTGGTGGAAGGATTCGTTGTCTTTAGATCTCGCTGAATATTTAAAGGCAACATGTTTACGTGTCCTTACAAAGGGTAGCTGTGGTGGAAGGATTCATTGTCCGTAGATCTTGCTGAATCGAATGTGAAATGTTTGTTTGCCGTCCCACAGGAGAGCTTTGATATCGAAATTCATCTTCATCAGCGCTTACTGATTGGAAAGTTACGTGTTCATGGGTCGTTAAAAAGAACGGCTTTGGTGGAGGAGATCGTCATCATTAGCTCTTCCGGATTGGAAAGTTACATATTTACTGTCGTCAGAAATAAAAGCTGTTGGAGGAATCCACCATCATTGTCCTCTGCTGAATTGGTAGTGACGTGTTTGAGGGTCGTCGCAATATACGGCTTAAGAGGGGGAGGAATTCATCATCACTAGCTCTTCCTAAAAAGCGTTGACGATTTGAAAAGGCAAGGAATTTCTTTTGCAGGAGCGAACTTAAGAAACGCTCGGTACGAGAACACATTTGTTGTAGTTGGTATGGCAGTGATAATTACCACGTAAGATCAATTCAGTATTGCACTCTTTGAAATGAACCCTCTTCATTGACTCGTGATATTATTTTATGGTATTTGTTCATGGTATTGCATTTTGTATTGTTTATTCGTGGTGATAATTGTGATGGTCACTGTAAATGAGTTTATATAGTAATAGACATTAGAATTGGTTCATGTTATTCGAACATAACAGTGAACATTGGTGTTAAACTCTTTGATAATGACCCCGGGTACGTGTAGGTCATTGTGATCGGTCGTTGGTATGGGGAAGCCCTAGTGATTGACTGTTACATGACATGATCCTTGGTATTGTCTTTTTGTCGATGTTTCATTGTTGTGACTATCATGATAACGCCCGGTAGCAAACTTTGACACAATGATAATAATATACGCTTACGTTACGTCTTGACGACTACCCATTAAACTCAACAATGGAGATCCGTTCCCAAGAACAAGTGCCTCGGTCCGCCACTTGCCATGTCAAGCCTTACACCACAGCGTTGGTTTTTAGATCAGGCAAACTGCTTTGACGAAATATGATGATAAGAATTCGTTCCATATTTGCTTATTGTTTTTCCAGCTGGTGAGGGATGTGATGCTACACTCTAGATGCCTGGTGCGTTCAAGTTGATGAGGAAGGCAGGTTGTTCCCGGCGGTATGCAGATGCATGGTTCTTCAACATCTCCCATATTTTGAATCTGTATGTTTGATTGTCTGCCCCTACTTCTTCGATGTTTTATCTGTAATTACGGCCCATTGTGGAGTATTACTCACCTGTTTTGTGTGTACTTCTGGGTATGAGTAAAATTTGCCATACTCATATCATGTCATTCCGGGTGCTGTTTTCATTCATGACGGTTTTCATTCTGTGGGTTGGGTCATTGTTTCAAAACTCTGTTACCTAAGTCTTTCATAATAATTACATGTGTTAAAAATAAACGCTCTTTGAATGATTCCCAACGGAGTGATTTGTTCCATCTACGTAATATGCATTAATGTGTGTCATTGCTCAGGTTTGCTCTTAATGTTCCGTCATCGCAGATCGCGGAACAAACTGTTTTCCGTCTGAAGTCAATCGCCTAATCCCATCCGAGTTTATCTTATTCACTTTTACGTCTCAATTCTTTCACCTCATACTTCACCCTCCGTGTTTTTAATTGCTAAACGTGGGGTCTACTGCCTTTTTAGAGCATGTTCTTTTTGGTTGTCGTTTAGTTTTGTTTTGGATACGAATAGTTCAAAATATTGGAACTTCGTATTGGTCTTTCACCATGACCTTTGTAATATTCTTTGGGACGTATCCTTGTTGTTGGTTCATGACTCTGTTTCTTGATTCTGGCCAGTTTTTGGTTGTGATATTTGGTCCCTCACCAAACTCAACATTCGAAAATGGATGGACTCCAATTTCACCCAAAAAAGTTCTAATTGAAAATAACTAAATCCCTACGTGTGTAACTGCCTACCAGCTTGGTATTTAAAATACAATTATTATTTTGTTCACTAGTCTGGTCGTCGACGTAATGACTTTGCTCTGCCGACCAACTGGTGGATCCCAGCGCTAATTGGAAGTGATGCAGTTGCACAGGGAAACACAGCTTCTAATTAAGCCAAATTAGAGACACGATTTGGTTACACTGAACAAGGTTTGGTTCGGCGGGAAGGACATTACGAAAACTTCTACTTCATTTCATTATGATCATAATATCAATATTTTATGCGATGAGTGTATGCAAGTCGGCATTTATCATCAATTTAGTAGAGAAGAAGTGACGTTTTGAACATTTCAGTTCAGTATTTCCCAGACACCTTGTCAGGAGTGCTGGATGCTAGGCTGGCTAAGGAATTCATTGGTCGAACAACCGTCGCTGATCAGGAAAGTGAAACCTTTCATAGATGCCCAGGCATCAGTAATTGAGTTGGATCGTGATCGGAATTTTAAAGTACATCAAACCCAATGGAATCTGATACGATAGAGATACATCAATTAGCAAATCCCTGAAAGAAATACACTAATCAGACACTAAAAAAATAGAATTAACAGATCTACACCCGTATCAGTTGGAATGTTTATTTCCAAATGTATGATTGTGTACATAAAAAACGTCCACTTTAAACAAAGCTAATGATATGATTTGCATGAACAAATTGAACGGATTTTTTAAAAATAGCTTTGATTTCTGCAATGAACACATGATTTAATGTGGCAGAGCACATTTAATGTGTTACTGTGTTGTGAATATAATGACTGCTCCCATACACGTAAATGCCCGGTTTGGTAGTGGCTGAAATCGTGATCACCATTCCCTAGACACCTGACTTCAATACCCGTTTAGGGCGAAATGTTTCATGCACTTTATGTCCATTTTAATAGTCGCACAAGTCGTCGTTAAACTACGGCGTTCAGGTGCTGGCCACCAAGCGGGCATCAAAGGGTCTAGAATTATAGATAACCGTTGTGCAAGTTGCCATGACAGTGGCGATATACTCTTTCCCAGCCGACTATAACTTTTGACTAGGCATTGACGTATATAAAATTGACCTTTGATGTTGAGCGTGCGCCATATTTGACTTCGCAGGAGGGGACAAAATTAGTTATGGTGGGCTTTCTCTGCTTTTGGATGGATTCTTGCAAGGTTCAACTAGATAAGTTGTTTTATTGACTTCATCCACTTTGGAATGAAAATCCCAAGAAGCAAAATATAAAATATTCTCCCCCACAATAATTATCATTTATAAAAACTCGTGGTCAAATTGGGAAACATGATTTTTTTTATATCGTTGCTGTTCTGTGAGCATTAATTTATTAAAATCTAAACCTTATAAACGTCATAAATTTTATTTATGTACACTACAAATTGAATAATTTAATTGTTGTGCAAGCAGACATATTTCTGAATATCAAACACCAAAAACACGCTAAGAACATAACAAGCCACCGACAATTGACAATCACCGAATAGTTGGGCTAATGAAGAAGTGTTTTCTTTGTTCTAGGACTAATTATGTGTTCGCTTAAGCTGAAGGTCAGATAAACAATTAGCTAACAGATGATATTCTGGGCAGCTCATGCGGACTTAACAGATGTTTTGACAAACTTACTCATGCAAGTTCGAGCACCGACTTGTATGCCTCAAGTTTGGTAATCGGTCATAAAGTTTGTCCCCTGAGAAATGTTATGTCGTAAGTTCAAATTTTCTGTTTGTTCTGTTTAATTAATTATGAAGGAACAAGTTAGATGCAATTAGGATGCGATTGTTTGTTCTAAACAAAATTCTTGCAATGTCACAATGAGGGACGTGAATGTTTTAAATATCATTGAAAGTCAACATTCATTTGCGTTTTCAACTTTAACGTATTTTATAAGTTAGAATGACTCGACTAAAGCTGAACTATTTTGGGACCTCTCCTTAAAGCTTCTGGTGGCACGACACCAGCACTCGCACGACACCAGCACTCGCACGACACCAGCACTCGCACGACACCAGCACTCGCACGACACCAGCACTCGCACGACACCAGCACCTAACTGGTCCATTCTATTTCGTTACCAACTTATCAAAATAACAGCTATACATCTCGAGCAACTGAATAACTCGATACCAATTACTGAACAATATCATCCGAACAGTTTCGTGGGTTTATTTTTGATATTGCCGTTGACATCCGAATTATTACTTTTACCAAAATAGGGTCATCAAAAATAGCGAAGAGCCTTCAGAAAATATTAATCCAGAAAATCGAAAACGGGAATATCACTGCCAAATATTGAAATGCCTATCAAATATACATCCCCCAATCACCGCAATTTTGCGACAATTGTGTGCAAAAACTTCTCATGCCTTATGTCGAATATGAACACAAGGGTTATTGTGCATGGTATGTATTCACATTGCTAGACGCGGAAATTTTGTTCCCAACAGAACACTTGCTGAAATATTATAACAACAGTACTTTCGCACCTACCATACTCATTATCTTTATTGCACTGAAGCAGTGTGCGTAAAAACCTGCGACTATTTCTTCACATCCTAAAATCCGGCCTTGCTGTGTTAACCAGAGCCTTTACATTTACTTCATTTGTCGTTTTTTAGGTCTGAGAAATAGGAACAAAGCTGCTTCACAATTCCGCCCTTCGCGAAGTAGAAAGTTGTTTTTGATATGTTCTCATCATGCCGGCTTCTTTTAAGATATCTTCACATGAAATACGATCGGCCTTATTCTAATACATCTCCTGCCCTCCCAGTTCCTTTTCACTATGTCTGCAGAACAACAATTACAAATATTTAGCTAAATAACTTCCTCTTGGTCATGCCCTCAATCCTGAATACAAATAGCGAGCAATATGATAAATATGGAACTGTGAATTTTTTTGGATGGATTGTTAGGCAAAATATTGCCATGCCTCTCATGCCTCTCCTGATGTCCAGGAGATAATGTTTTTGTGTTGAGAAAATCATCTTTGCTAGCGGCATTATTAAAAGACAGCATAACCACGAAGTATTTATGTGAAAATCATGTGAGATTATGATGAATCTAGTTCAAAGGATTTCACTGCGTTGAATTATTTCCAGCAACATTTTCATAAATTCCAGAAACTGCATGTTGTCTCGTGTCCAAAAATTGGCGATAAAAATTAGTGAAAAAAATAAAAAATATTTAAAAATCCACCCTACACCTATAAATTGTAGGGTGGATTCCTCCAAATTCGATACACTTATTGAATTGATGAACGAATTTCGGATGCATCACCGAAAGGCATTGCTTGATCGCGAGCAAAAACCTGCATCACATGAAAAATCGTCTTTACTTACCATTGGATGTGCATATGATATAAGATATTTTTTATCGCCTATGAAGGAATAACGTGTTGTGAAAATAAATTATTAAATCTACTGTCATCAGCGTCACAGAATTAAAGGAATGCGGGAACTGACTTGATACTTACGCGTGAAAACCTGGGGTGTGCTCCTGATCCACTGCTTCTCATAATCAAATGAGCGAACTTCGCTACTCTACCATGTTAATTTTATTTGCAATCAACAACCGCAATTTTACAAGCCTGACATAAATACAATAACTTTTTCTTATGTTGGAGGCAGTAAGATTCGAGAGTGATAAAATTAACTTCGTTAACAAGGCTCCCAAAAGTCATAACATCTATTAAGAATTTTAAGAATTTTGCGTTTCACAGGAATACAGCAGTAGAAATTGCATCAATATGTATTCATATATATTCTAATATA
>SDVV010010117.1:0-16395 GCA_016164225.1 Gammarus roeselii
GGGTGCAGCTGTGTGTGCGGGCATGGGCCAGCTGTGTGTGCGGGCATGGGCCAGCTGTGTGTGCGGGCATGGGTCAGCTGTGTGTGCAGGCATGGGTCAGCTGTGTGTGCAGGCATAGGTAAGCTGTGTGTTCGGGCATGGGTCAGTGGTGAGTGCGGGCATGTGTCAGCTGTGGGTGCGGGCATGGGTCAGCTGTGTGTGCGAGCATGGGTCAGTAGTGTGTGCGGGCCTGGTGCAGCTGTGTGTGCGGACATGGTGCAGCAGTGTGTGCGGGCATGGATCAGCTGTGTGTGCAGGCATGGGTCAGCTGTGTGTACGCTGTATGTGCAGGCATGGGTCAGCTGTGTGTACGGGCATGGGTAAGCTGTGTGTGCGGGCTTGGCTTAGCGGTGTGTGCTGACATGTGTCAGCTGTGGGTGCGGGCATGGGTCAGCTGTGTGTGCGGGCATGGGTCAGCTGTGTGTGCAGGCATGGGTCAGCTGTATGTACGCTGTATGTGCAGGCATGGGTCAGCTGTGTGTACGGGTATGGGTAAGCTGTGTGTGCGGGCTTGGCTTAGCGGTGTGTGCTGGCATGTGTCAGCTGTGGGTGCGGGCATGGGTCAGCTGTGTGTGCGGGAATGGGTCAGCTGTGTGGTGCGCTTGTTGACGGTCATGCGTGATGGCCAGCTGCGTTTGGTCACCGCACACATGCATGTTGACGCACACGTCTGGAATATTCCTACGTTGTTTGAACTGATAAGGAAGCTTCGTCCCTCATGATCAACTGATCTCGTGATTATGAGGTTCAAACTAAACCGTCAAGTGACTCTCGAGACAGTCACACACAGATGTCATGGGCGTCCCTCCTAGATAAGTACACTGGAGGTTGGCGGGCCAAAGAAAGCTGTGATCGGTATCGAGTATCCAGTCTCTGCTGTTACTGGAATACCATAGCAGCCGTTTGACTGCTCCCGAGCCTTGAAACAGCTGATGCCAACTGTTTGCAGCCTCTGATGAAGAGCCATGACTCACGTCATGACGGAGGCCTCTTCACTTACTGTAGTAAAACTCACTACCAAGCCATGGCTTCATCCAGTCATATATTCTGTTTATTCGGTTGTCTGTTCAGAATACAATGGATTCTGCTTTGATTTATGCCGGAGAGTTATTGCGTCTCATCATCTTACCTGGGAGACACACTTACGCTGTGCCGTGTCTGGGAGGCACAATCACGCTTTGCCGTGCCTGGGAGACACAATCACGCTGTGCCGTGTCTGGGCTCGTTCATCTAAATGCGGCGTGTCATGCATCATAGGATAAAAGACTTCAAAAAAATCTAATTCCTCCTAAGGTTATGAAGTTTTCATGGTATGTAATTCATAATTTGACGGCTTTTCTGAAATAGCTACTGCAATAGTGAGGAAAATAATTTTTGTTGTGTTTAAATTTGTTTTACGAAAAAAAATTTTTTTCGTTGTTTAAATGTTTTTTTTTCAATTGATTTACGTTTCGTTTCATTTTTTCCTCCTCCAACAGTTTTTTTAGTCTTCATCGCTGGAAATCCCAATTTTAACCTATTGCAATGTAAAGTTATTTGAGAAATGAATGACAAAAGTTGTAGAAAATCTTGAAAAATCGTAGAATTATGAAAGTCTTGACAATAATTACTAGTACTTTCTCTTGCACTGCAAATGTCTCTCCTCCTTCACTTGTAATGAGCTTCCTCCTTCGCTTCTAAAATTTTATTCCTCCGCTTCTAAAGTCATTCCTCTTTCACTTCTAAAGTTTTTCATCCTCCACTTCTGAAGTGCTTCCTCCTTCACTTTAAATGCTTCCTCCATCACTTCCTAAAGTTGTATTTCGTTGAAATCCGTTTAATTGTGTTCTGCAAGAAAGTGAACATTGTTTAATTAATTGGATTTTTTCAACTATTCGAAAGTGATTCACAGAAAAAACATACATGTGATTCCATGTCGTAGAGCAGCTCTAAAGGATCATAACGTCCGAACATATTTGGAAAGGTGTTGCCTAACAATTTTGAGACTATTTATTCTTTGTCACCATGGCAGGTGCGTACCACGCTTTCTGAAAAGTTGTTTTACGGCATTCCATCTCTAATCTTGTTCTCAAAATTAAATTATCTCGGCAAATAAGTTTCTTTTTACAAGCAACAGGCATGGCTGGAAGACATGATCGTTCCGCTGCGGCGGTCATGCCTAGTTGTGTGGGCTTGACTAGTCTTTGCTAATCTAGTTTTGTACATCTTATGCAGACTATTTGTATCCTGATCACTCGTGACATTTGTATGGCGTACGGGTTAGCTGTACTATTCTGTTTAACTTGTTATAATAATAATAGTAATAGTTATAATAATAATACTAAAAATGATAATCTCTCGCGCAGGCTAATCGTATTCGGGCCAGGTTGGCCGCATCGCTATGTTATTTGTATCCTGTCGTGTCAGTTGCCACCCAATGGCTGGCGAGGGTTGCTCCTCTCATATTATAAAGCCATTGGCGGCTGCGATAAAAGCCTTAACGCCGCCTGCTGTCGCCCTGCTCCTCTCCCCACCCCTTCTTTGCCTTTTTTTGTGCCGTTTGCAACCGCTGGGACGACTTCCTTTGTTGCTTCTTGGAGGGCTTCATCCTAGGACTGTTATTGCTGCAAGAAGCCTCTTTGTTGCCACGCAAGTAAGCGATTACCGCTGTCGGCATGTGTTTATCCTGCTTACTAAGCTGATTTTGGCCTCTTTGTTGCCACGCAAGTAAGCGATTACCGCTGTTGGGCGTGTGTTTATCCTGCTTACTAAGCTGATTTTGGCCTCATTGTTGCCACGCAAGTAAGCGATTACCGCTGTCGGCATGTGTCTATCCTGCTTACTAAGCTGATTTTGGCCTCATTGTTGCCACGCAAGTAAGCGATTACCGCTGTCGGCATGTGTTTATCCTGCTTACTAAGCTGATTTTGGCCTCATTGTTGCCACGCAAGTAAGCGATTACCGCTGTCGGGCGTGTGTTTATCCTGCTTACTAAGCTGATTTTGGCCTCATTGTTGCCTCGCAAGTAATCGATTACCGCTGTCGGGCGTGTGTTTATCCTGCTTACTAAGCTGATTTTGGCCTCAATGTTGCCACGCGAGTAAGCGGTTACCGCTGTCGGGCGTGTGTTTATCCTGCTTACTAAGCTGATTTTGGCCTCGTTGTTGCCACGCAAGTTAGCGATTACCGCTGTCGGGCGTGTGTTTATCCTGCTTACTAAGCTGATTTTGGCCTTATTGTTGCCACGCAAGTAAGCGATTACCGCTGTCGGCATGTGTTTATCCTGCTTACTAAGCTGATTTTTTCCTCATTGTTGCCACGCAAGTGAGCGATTACCGCTGTCATGCGTGTGTTTATCCTGCTTACTAAGCTGATTTTGGCCTCATTGTTGCCACGCAAGTAAGCGATTACCGCTGTCGGGCGTGTGTTTATCCTGCTTACTAAGCTGATTTTGGCCTCATTGTTGCCACGCGAGTGAGCGATTACCGCTGCCGAGCGTGCGCTCATTATGCTTACTAAGCTAATGTTGGCCTCTTTGTTGCCACGCAACTAAACGATTACCGCGGTCGTAAGTGTTCATTCTGCTTACTAAGCTAATGTTGGCCTCTTTGTTGCCACGCAACTAAACGATTACCGCGGTCGTAAGTGTTCATTCTGCTTACTAAGCTAATGTTGGCATCTCTGTTGCCTCGCGAGTAAACGATTACCGCTGTTGGGCTTGTGTTCATTCTGCTTACTAAGCTAATGTTGGTAAACTATATCCTGAATTGTTATGTTTGTTCGCTGGGGTTGCCAGTTCATGTTTACCTTTCATGAAATCTTCGTAAGTATATACTTATTTACTTAGATATCTGTAGTTGGTTGCCATATTCGTAGTTGATAACGGTATTATTACAGCGCAGTAGTACACAATGTTTTATTGTGAAGTAATTTCTACATTTTGTCAACTACGTGATGTGGATGTAACAATTTTCGTCTCTGAAATGCTGTGGTTCAGAACCGGGACAGCGAGGAATGAGCGCTGCTTAGGTTGGATGGTATTAATTTCGTTTGCTGCACAAATTGCAGAGTCAAATTCATAGGATACTCTTAACAGGCTTGTGTGCGAAACACACTTGATGCGAGAGGTCATAGGATACTCTTAACAGGCTTGTGTGCGAAACACACTTGGTGCGACAGGTTATAGGATACTCTTAAAAGGCTTGTGTGTGAAACACACTTGATGCGAGAGGTCATAGGATACTCTTAACAGGCTTGTGTGCGAAACACACTTGATTCGAGAGGTCATAGGATACTCTTAATAGGCTTGTGTGCGAAATACACTAAATGCGACAGGTCATAGGATACTCTTAACCGGCTTGTGTGCGAAACACACTTGAAGCGACAGGTCATAGGATACTCTTAACACACATGATGCGACAGGTCATAGGATACTCTTAACAGGCTTGTGTGCAAAACACACTTGAAGCGAGAGGTTGTCTAAAACCATTCCTTGCATCACACACTAGCAATTTCATATAGTCAGTGTTTTTATTGAAATATGTTCAACTGAAATATTTCGTTATCAGAACTGCACTCCTATGCCGTTGCTTCTCTCTTCTTACTATTCCTGCAATGTATGCGTGGCTCTTTGGCTGTGTCGGGTTCTGCATCATCTAATTGGATAGATGCTCTTTAGGATTGGTGCCGCCTAGTCCTATTATGAGCGCTACGTGGACAGATCGCACAAGTTACTGCTGCTGTCGTAAAAGTTTAGGTCTCTCAAAGGGTAAGACCTTTGGTGTGCTTCATTTTGCACGAATGCCTCCCTTTGACCAACAGCCATACAAGACCCACTGCCAGGTATTCATAACGTCTCCACCGTACTGACTTGTGGACTTCCAATGTTATTTGTTGACTGTTTGTAGAGCATCGGTCCCTGCTTGACCTTTCTAGTTGTGAGCGTGCATTGTTATGCTGCTAAGTCCGTCTTCAGGTGGAAGAGCGCATCTTATAGACTGAGATTCTCTTGGTTTGGCAAAAGGTGGTGCGTCATGTCGAATGCTGCATGGTGTGATTACAATATATATCGCTATGGCAAAAGCTGGTGCGTCATGTCGAATGCAGCATGGTGTGGTTACAATACATTTCGCCATGGCAAAAGCTGGTGCGTCATGTCGAATGTTGCATGGTGTGATTACAATACATTTCGCCATGGCAAACGCTGGTACGTCATGTCGAATGCTGCATGGTGTGATTACAATACATTTCGCCATGGCAAAAGGCGTACCATTTGTTCAGCTCCCTTGCATCGCCTCCCTGTTGCGTGCACGTGCTCATTCTGTGTACCCCATTATAGAGGTTGTGGTACACCTAGGCCTAGTACCGCACGTCATGCACTCATTTCCATTGGTACACACTGCCTGGTGTACCCACTGCTCGTTCTGCCGCCGGCCTGACGGACGGGTATCGAACGGAGGTCACTTTATTCAGGGCGTGATCAATGAGCCAGGCGGAGCAAACAGCCTATGTCAACAGCGCAAATGCGCTCTACAAAGCTGCCTCTTTAATAATGGTCGCTCTGCTGCGCCCCCACTGTAAAGCCAGCTGCTTTATAGAGCCAATTGCAAGCTCTTTAATAATGGTCGCTCTGCTGCGCCCCCACAGTAAAGCCAGCTGCTTTATAGAGCCAATTGCAAGCTCTTTAATAATGGTCGCTCTGCTGCTCCTCCACTGTAAATCCAGCTGCTTTATAGAGCCAATTGCAAAATGGGTTCATCTAGACTAGAGGCAGCTTGATGACGCACGTGGGTGTGTAGGTACAGCCACATCCAAAAGTTTGCAGCTTTATACAGTCTATTTTAAAATGGGTTCATCTAGAGGCAGGTCGATGACATGCGAGGGTGTGTAGGTAAACACATCCATCATTATTCAATGTGACATTTCTGTAATTTACACGTTGTATCTTTTAATTGGTTTTTATAGCTCAGATATACATTTTTTACGACATGGTAATCACCTCAACTTTTCACAAGACTAAAAACGCTCGAATTATGGACACAGAAATTTATGTTATTGTTGATGCCTCAATCATGCTTCAAGTCTGCATTTACTGAGTGTGGTGATATTTACTGATTTGTTAGTCTGAAATATCACTTACGTCTACCAGCGTTGGCAGGAAGCCACTGTATCACATGTGAGTACGCTTCTTCTTTTCGGCGGGTTCTTTTAAGGTTCGTTTCGAACCCAACCTCAAAAATGTGTTCGTCCGTCTGTTGGGTTGAAAGCTCTCACAAAAATCGTTACGGCTTCTAGCGTTATGAGTTTGTAGTAAGTGTTGCACAATGGGTCTTGTAGAGGAGAGCTTTGAGAAATGAAGTAATCATGACAGGTAACGTATCATTTGGAAACTCTTGTGGTGTACTACAATTTTATTAAACGTTTGAATTTTTTAGGTTTGTGCAGAGGCGTAACCAATGAGTGACAAGTGAGTTCGAAAACACCATCGCATACTGTTCTTCGCGTCTAAGCTCCAAAGTTTACAAGTTTCCAGGGTATTAGATTTTTTTGCTGTATCAAAATAAGAGCAGGTCACCGCTCTAAGCCGAATTTCGCTCCGAGACCGAATATCGTCTCGCAAAGGTTGAAGTTTTCAACTTGATTGGAGATATCGACTATCATCTCTTAAGAGCAAGAGCAATAAGGCACCTCAGAGGGATACCCCCTGGGGGTATCCCAGGTTCACCCGCCTTATCGCGGTGTCCTCGTTAACCACCAAATTCCATTTGTCCCTTTGTGTAAATATGTTTTGAGTTAAAAGATCTCTCCACCGCACCCTCCCCCCTCTCCCTCCTTTCAGTTTGTAGCTACATCCCCTCCCTTGGTGCACAAAGAGGTGAGCCCCCCACTGACACCGGGGTTTGAAAAGAAAAGAAACTGTTACAAACCAAGCTTATACAAAACAAGAAACGCACACCAAAAATATTTAGCTTTAAGTCTAGTTATAAGACCATATTTGAGTTAATTTAAGTTGATTTTAAGAACGTGGATAAAGATATTTATATACATTTCAAGTGGTATGTAAAGAAGGCCCCCTCTTCATTCACCTAGAACCCCGGGTAGAAGCCGGAGATCAAACAATGGGCAAGACCATGCCCTATCGGAGAGGGGCTGTCGGCCCAGAGCGTCGCACTCGAACCTGTCTGCGAAAAAGAACGACGAACCCCTCATAAGTTCCTCATCTACATCAAACCTGACTCAGGTCGTTGTCGATGACACAAATGAACGCTTCTCGAAGCTGGACGCGAATATGATCGGAATGCAGAATGTCCTAGGCAAGATAAGCAAAATTATGGGCCTTCCCGAGCTGGAGACTGAGGACTGCTCGACGCCCTCCAGTGAAGTCGGCGAACGTCTCACTAAACTCGAGAACCTTTGTGCAACTATGAATACCCGACTGGATGAGCTGATGAAGAGGATAGAGGCCAGGGAACCCGTAACCTGTTCGTGTGCTCCCGCCTCTGAGCTCTCTTATAACATCGCTCTCCACCCAGCCGAAACTCATAACGCCCGAGCACCAAGAAACGTTAAGAGGAGACAATACACTCGATTTGATGACCACAACCTATTCTACAACGGCCCTAAATTCCCCGAACACTCAAAAATGACATTTGATGTCAATGACTGACCGAATATTTGCCCATATAAACTACGAGAAGAACTGGACTCTATGACTGGCCGTCCAAATCTCAACATCACCGCCAGCGGTGACGACAGCTTCACCATTAAGGTAGACACGAAACTTCAAAGTGCCACTATACTCTCCTAAAACAGAATATGAGAAAAAACTTGCAAAATCATACCACACCCAACTTTTTCCATGCGTTCAGGCCTGATTTACATCGAGGGTCTTCCGAGTGATGAAACCGACGAGTTTATCACCGGACTCGTCCAATACGAGGAATGTATAGTTGAATCGAAAATTGCACCAAAAATCAAACCAAAAAGAAGCACCATCACGGCCCTTCTGCTTAAATTCAATCGCCCCACCCCACCTAACTACATCGACATACCTTTCTTTGACGCCAAAACCAATGTTACACCCTTCGAAAGACGTTCGATGCGATGCTGTAAATGCCAGAAATACGGACACACGAGCAGAGCTTGTCACGGTAAGCGAAGATGCTCACACTGCTCCCAAGACGACCACGATCAACGGGACGATCCCTTGTCGTGCCCATCCGAAGAATCCCACTACTTTTACTGCAAAGTAAATGGCCACCCAACGGGACTCGGAGACAGCCCCCAGGACAAGATTGAGAGGGAGATGCTGCAAAACCAAACGGAGCACAAAGTTGGGCGACGAGAAGCTGCAGCCGCGATTCGCTCCCTCCAGGCTGACCCTCCCACCCAGGAGAGAAGATCAGCATAATTTCCTACCCACTTCCTTATAACGCTTGTAGAAAGCGGTGCAAACAAAGTTGCTTCCTCAATGAACCCATTCACCATGATGAAATCGCTCTCCAAACAACTGGGAGGCAGACAGATAAACATATACCGACAGGGAAAAAAGTATCTGTCCCACGTCGTGAATATCGAGCAAAGCAACGCTATAAAAATGATTAACAAAATAGACATTTACAAAGTAACTGTCAAAAAACATCCGTTCATCAATGATACAAGACGAATTATATACACTTCCAACTACACTCCCAAAACTGACCTAAGTGCTTTTGCAGCAGGTTTAGCAAAGGATTACGGAGTCACCAACGTTTCCCCAGCAAAATTGATCAAACCACGAAACATCCACACCACTGCATATCAGATCACTTTCCTAGGACGTGACACACCGGAATTCATAGTAATCCCGGGCAAACAAGGATAAACACAAACTTACCCAGTGGCGATATAGCCTGCAATGTGCAAAAATTGCCTGGAATGCGGCCACGTCATCAAATACTGCCAGCCATACATACCCCAACGCTGTGCGAGGTGCGCCGGCGAGCATGACCGAAAGGGCTGCACAGCCCACTGCTACCACTGCTCATGCTCCATGAGGCAGGTGACCGCGACTGCCTATAGCAGGTGGACCAAAAAGCAATGACAACCATGCAAAATGATCGCAGAGTCGCACGAAAACATGCCATCCAAATCTTTTACGACGAAAACCCAAACTGACGTAATTTAAATTACGCCAAAGCAGTTGAATCTACTACTAAGTCTACCCCCCCAGACGACACTCGCGTGATGTTAACACAAACTATTACCATGACCCCAACACCCCTCCCCAGTACTAACAATACCAGGACCAGCCCATAGACCGCCCTCGTAATAGAGGCGGGCGTCCCCAGCAACGAATCCACCAGTGCCCAGGAGAGAACTGCAATAGATGCGGCCTCGGTTGACCACGAGGAGAGATCCAATAACCCGAAAATCAAAAGGCGAAGAGACGAAGATTCCTCCTCCGACGACCGCGGGGTACACGACGCCCTCGTGTTACAAAGCAAAAAGATTAGCAACAGCCCACGAACCACAGCTCACCTCGATCAGAGCGTTGAATGACTTTTGACCATCTTAACTGCGACCGCACATAGCGAAAACCAAAACGACCATCGCCTGCGCGAGGACGCGTTGAAAACCTTCAACGAAGAACTGATACCCGAAACCAATGATCGACCATGCACCGCACTCGACTCAAATTTCCCAACGACTACTACTCGGCCCATCATAATGTTTAAAAAAAACTCCATAGATGAGAAACACACTCGCTCAAGAAGCAAACACAGAGATCACACTTCCTTGTCCTCCTCCTACAATAGCACTCACAGTCGAGAACGCAGTGTGTCTAAGAAATCATGTTCTACAGATAGCGGACGCTCTTGCAAACTCGCTCGATCTAAGACACCAGCGCCTCATAGACACGAACACCACGAAAGTTCCTACAAACCACGCGACCGCTCTAGACCATCAAGATCTGGGCGTGAAACAGATCCGAAATGAACAACAACACAATACTTTAGTGGAATTGCCAGAGACTTGGAAGCTTATCTCCACGCACAAACCTTTGGTGGTAGGCCTCCAGGAGATCAAACTCCGTGACACAGCCGCCTTCACAATCCCTCAGTATGTCTTACACCGTCGCGAAGGACACAATAATGTGACTGCACACGGCGGAGTGGCACTTATGATCCATCAAAGCATACCTCATCACCTCCTCCCTCTGAGAACAGAACTCCAAGCTGTCGCAGTGAAGATATGTATCTTAAGACCAATTACAGTTGTATCTATCTACTCGTCACAAAACCACGATCTCACGGATGCACTAATGACCGATCTGCTTAACCAACTGCATCATCCCGTAGTCCTCCTTAGAGACTTCAACAGCTACCACGAAGTGTGGGGATGCGTGAGAACTGACCCCAGGGGAGTGATAATGGCCAACACCATAGACACTCACTACCTGGTCCTCCTCAAAGACGGACAACCCACAAGATTCACCCTCGAAAGTGAAACCGCCATCGATTTATCAATCTGTTCCCCTATTTTAGCTCCTCAACTCGTTTGGGGAGTCCTTCCTTCAACACATGACAGTGATCACAACCCAGTGATCATATCGCTTCTTACTAACCGACCAAACAATCCTGACGCACAGGAACTTCGATTCAACTACCGGAAAGCCAGCTGGGAGGAATACACGACTTATGTCGCATAAGACGATGTGGAGGGCCTTCCCGAAGACATTTTAGAGCTCGACCTTGTCACACATCTATACGAGAAATTCCAAAGTGTAGCTGTCGCATGCATTCTCCAATATTTACCCTCAACCTTTTTCCTAAAACCGTATTGGTGCCCGGAGAGGGACCAGAATCAATGGACCAGCGTGAAAATTTACAGGGCCTTCCGCCGCTCACGTTCCCTCAAGAACCGATTACCATGGTAAAGGAAAACTGCCGTGTTCCGCAAATTTAGCGTGGAGAAGAATTGAGGAAGCTGGACCCAATTAGTCAACACAATCAATCGAAACACCCCTCTTTCCCAAGTGTGGGGAAAAATCAGACGTGTCCAACGGCAAGGTCGCCGCGAGCGACCTATCCACATACTGTGAGACGGAGACACAGTCTATTCTTAAGACGCGGACATCGCGGACAAACTAGCTAAGACTTTCAGCCAAATATCGCAATCAACAAATTATACGGCTTCTTTCCAACAGGAAAAGATCCTAAGAGAAAGTGAGCATATCGACTTCACTTCCGCAAATGAAGAATTCTACAACAAACCTTTCTCCCTCCACGAACTACAATTTGCTATTAACCACACTCGTGAAACCTCACCCGAGCCGGACCGAGTGTGCATCAATATGATCAAACACCTTCCTGACAACGCTCTCCAGCACCTACTTTATGTGTTCAATACGTTGTATTCTAATTCATTCTTTCCCAATCAATAACGGGAATCCGTAACTATCCTGATACCCAAACCCGGACAATGTCACAGCGACCGGCATAACTATCGTCCCATTGCCCTAACTAGCGTCCTATGTAAGACTATGGAAAGAATGATAAATTCACGCCTAGTCGACTACTTTGAAATGCATGCAGGCCTTAGCAACATCCAGTGCGGTGGCCTTAAGCGCCACTCCACAACGGACCACCTCATACGACTAGAATCAGACATTAGACATGCCTTCGTCCGAAGAGTACGTATGGTTTCCATATTTTTCGACATTGAAAGAGCATACGACACTTCGTTGAAATACGGGATCATGAAGGATCTCCAACGTAAAGGTTTGAGAGGTCGCCTACCACGTTTCATCCACCAATTTCTACAAAACCGCACTTTCGGGGTCAAGGTTGGCAACACTCAGTCCCCGTCATATCTGCAAGAAATGGGCGTCCCCCAGGGAAGCGTCCTCAGTGTCACTCTTTTTAGTCTCAAAATCGATCAGTCAGCCGACATTCTTCCCCGAGTCGGAAGATTGCTCTCATCACTCTACGTGGACAACCTACAAATAAGTTACAGACACCCCAGCCTCATAACAATCCAACATGAACTCCAGAAGTGCCTAAACCTAGTCGGGAACTTTGCTTCCCTGAACGGATTCAGATTCTCGCCCTCTGAAACTAAAAGCATGCACTTTACTCTTTGTGCCTGATTTACACCTGAAACCAGCCCTAACGCTGCACAACACCCCTCTAGTATACGAATAAACGATAATATTCCTTGTCTTGTGTGGGACCCTAAACTCACGTGGCGACCCCACATCGCAGCCCTGGCGACGCGCTGCAAAGGGTCGACGGGACTTATCCAATCGGTAACATCCCTGAAGTTCGGTGCCAACATGGACACCGGAATGACGCTGTTCAGAGCAATAATACGATCGCGCATGGACTACGGAGCCATTGTCTACGGATCTGCAGCCAAAACTACTCTCGACCATCGCAAACAATGCTTTGCGTTTCACAACCCGCGCGTTCCGCTCCACCCCAATAGTATCCCTTAACGTGCTCGCTAGTGAACTTCCACTTCCGCTCCGGCGAGCCAAACTTTTACTACAATACTATTTTAAGACTAGAAGTCTATTTAACAACCCAGCAATCAGCCACATCACCAACGCATTCGATAAGCGCCTTTTTGCGGCTAAAAAGAATATATGCCCACCGTTGTCCCTACGTGTACACAACCTGCTGACTTCGCTAAACATCAATCGTAAAGCTATTAAGCCTTCATTTCCCTATCGAATCCTTCAAATTAATACACCAACATGGATGATCAACCCACCACCGGTCAACCTAGACCTGCAAATGTACCCTAAAGCAACTACTCCAACCAACGCGTACCGGCAGAAATTCCTAAGACTACTTGAGGAAGAATATTTAGAGCACTGCCACATATACACTGACGGCTCTAAAACCGCGGACGGAAAGGGAGCCGTCGCTGTGTGCGGGGCCACCCCACTCTTGGCCACCCTCTCACTGATACCTCCGTGTTTGCTGCGGAGTTTCACGCACTCGAATTAGCCATCTCTATTTCAAAAGCATATCGCTTCCCCAAATACGTCGTATTCTCAAACAGCCTGAGTGTCCTCACCCAGCCTAAAACACTGCACTACGAACATCCAGTTCTACGTAGATGCAGCACGATCTCTTTGTGATGACCGAGACGGGTCAGGCAGTGGAATTCTGCTGGATCCCCTGGCACGCGGAAATAAGAGGAAACGACTTGTGGACTCGCTTGCTAAACTGGCATCTACTCACCAAAAACAATTTTTCGCAATACATTACCGGGACTGGTTTCCTATCATCAACTCCCATATAACATCCCAATGGGATGAAATGTGGCAACAGAGTGGACAAAAAATGATTTCAGTCAGACCCTCAGTTGGAAAATGGGAAACAAAGTTCACCAACAGAAAAGACCAAGTGTTCGTCAACCGCTTGTGCACGGGAAACACGTGGATAACTCACAACCACCTGATGGATGTCGAAACAGAATTAAACGCGCCACCTTGCCCCTGTTGCCACCAAGTGCCCATCAGCGTGAAACACTTAATGATGGATTGCAACGCACTCGCGGCAGCCCGACGAGTGTTTTTAAATTTCCCGTGCCACCTACAAAGCCTACTCACTGACCCAACCTACTGTAAAGGGCTCATCGCTATCGGAAAACACACCGGACTATAAGCTGTCTAAACCCCAAACACCTGTGCAAGTGAGGCGGTCTCTCCACCCCATTACGCACAGAGATAACAATACATATACGGAGATACGCGTTATATCTTTACTCTCTTGTACGCTCTAGTGCGCGAATGTGCCGCAGTTGAGGTGTGTGCTTGGTTTCATCTTGACAAGACTAATATTTTCGCACGCGAGGCCATGCGAACTTACCTGAATCAATGAGCCTATTATGACTCACGTTGAGGCTCCAGTGGAAATGAGGCTCATCAAATGAAATCGAAATTTGAAAAGAATCCATGAGCTAAATGAAAATGGAGGCGATACAAATTCTTCAGTGCTCACAACAAGTAATATGTGATTTGAACGCTCTTGTAGGATACTACAAACTTGTGCAACTTTTTTCCTAAATTTGAACTTTTCCCCTGTTTACATGGGGATTTTCTAAAGAGAATTTGTTTGTTTTCAAGTCGTCAAGACCTAACAAGCAATGTATCATTTGCAAGCTCATTTAGAGCACTAACTCAACAGGCAACGTTCTTTTTCAAAATTTGAATAATGCAAATTCAAAACAATTTTTGGAAAATCACGAAATCTGATTATTATTATTGATTTGTCTCAAATATCCCGTCATGCGATGCATCATTTTAAATCTCTCGTGAAGAATTATGTATAATTTCTAGCATTTTCATTCTGTTCTTCAAAATTTGAGTAAGACCAAGCTGTAGCTGGAGATTCATTTCAAATCTGACAATGTTGAAAATGATAACCATTTCATCCCAAGATGGGAGGAGTCATGACGCGTGCCAATCTTATTAAGATGAAAGGTTGTACAGTCAACTTGAGAACCTGATATAATCGTCCACAGGCTGCAGATCTCTCCCAGCCTTGTGCCACTGGCTGGCTGCAATGTCTGGCAGCACAACACAACTTATTGACCCAATTGTTTTCATAACTCTGACGTCAGAGCACCAGGACGCTCGTGTACAAACGATTGTATACAATTTGTGTGATAGTCATCAAACTTTGCGTTGCGATAGTAACTGTGTGTAAACTATCCGACGCCTCTTGGGACAGTTAGCTTAAGATTCCAAACTTACTTACTTGGAGGGTCTTCGCTTTCAGAAGCTTGTTGCTTTGTAGCTGCCACCTGACCCACAGCTGCTGCCACCTGACCCACAGCTGCGGGGACATTCTCCATTCCTGCTGTGGCATCAGCATTTGCATGTTGCTGCCACATGCGCCAGTCAGATCCCGGCTCAGCTATGCGTTGGAGTAGAGAGTCGTCTCTACAGTGAGGGTATCCATTCATTAGAGGTTTATCAGTCACACAGCTGAGGTACTCGTCCAATCGGCTTTTGAACCTCAAGTTTGCTGTGACTGACAATTGCGGTTCGCGTTTCATTTCGCGTACTTCCAGCGGCATTCGATTGAATAGCCGAGGTGCCCGGCATGTGGAACCGTTAAATACTACAGTTTGTAACTTCTCACCGCCTATCCGCTACGGCATTCTAAAATAGTAAAATAGCACATTCTGCTAATCCTTGCCTGATTTCTCATCTTCATTTTCGTTGCAAATTTTCCGTCAACATTGCCCGAGTAGCTCTCCGTACTTTTAAACATGAATTACATTCATTAAATATTGACAGGAAATGATGTTGTGTTACAGGTAACAGACAACATCGTCATGCTGTGATGAATGATGTTTAGTTATTAATTCCACCCGTGGTTTGGTTACTGTGCATGTCTTCATTTGCGCTGCTGCGCACCACTTTATTTACTGTATTAGGCGCCGAGGTCGCATGCCTGGGTTGTGGTCTATAGGCATGACTTCCATGTTGAACTGTGGTCCACAGGCCTGACAGCCTTATTCTGACGGACCTGGGCTGTGGTTCACAGGCCTGACAGCCTTAGTCTGACGGGCCTGGGCTGGGGTCTACAGGCCTGACAGCCTTAGTCTGACGGGCCTGGGCTGTGGTTCACAGGCCTGACAGCCTTAGTCTGACGAGCCTGGGCTGTTGTCCACAGGCCTGACAGCCTCAGTCTGACGGGCCTGGGCTGTGGTCCACAGGCCTGACAGCCTTAGTCTGACGGGCCTGGGCTGTGGTCCACAGGCCTGACAGCCTTAGTCTGACGGGCCTGGGCTGTGGTCGAGAAGCCTGACAGCCTTAGTCTGACGGGCCTGGGCTGTGGTCCACAGGCCTGACAGCCTTAGTCTGACGGGCCTGGGCTGTGGTCCACAGGCCTGACAGCCTTAGTCTGAAGGGCCTGGGCTGTGGTCCACAGGCTTGACAGCCTTAGTCTGACAGGCCTGGGATGTAGTCCACAAGCCTTACAGCCTTAGTCTGACGGGCCTGGGCTGTAGTCCACAAGCCTTACAGTCTTAGTCTGACGGGCCTGGGATGTGGTCCACAGTCCTGACAGCCTTAGTCTGACGGGCCTGGGCTGTGGTCCACAAGCCTGACAGCCTTAGTCTGACGGGCCTGGGCTGTGGTCCACAGGCCTGACAGCCTTAGTCTAACGGGCCTGGGCTGTGGTCCACAAGCCTGACAGCCTTAGTCTGAGGGGCCTGGGCTGTGGTCCACAAGTCTGACAGCCTTAGTCTGACGGGCCTGGGCTGTAGTCCACAGGCCTGACAGCCTTAGTCTGACGGGCCTGGGCTGTGGTCCACAGGCCTGACAGCCTTAGTCTGACGGGCCTGGGCTGTGGTCCACAAGCCTGACAGCCT
>SDVV010010118.1:0-16394 GCA_016164225.1 Gammarus roeselii
TCAGTAACTAGCTTGATCAATTTGTCTTAACATATAACTACAATGTCCGAGAAATACAGCGCCTGAGTCAGACACATTAACAAATAACATACATCCTAACCAATACATTCGATGAAAGGTTCAAAGATCTAGTCATCCTCTATCTAATTCCTTCACAAAAGCATACATGGAGTCACTAATTATCACCCATCTAATTCCTTCACAAATCATACATAGAGTCGCTAATTATCGCCAATCTAATTCCTTCACAAAATCATATATGTTCTCACTAATTATCGCCTATCTAATTCCTTCGCAAAAAGCATACATGAAGTCACTAATTATCGTCGATCTAATTCCTTCACTAAAAGCATATTCGTACACCCACATTACCGCCTATCTAAATCCTTCACTAAAAAGCATATATGTAATCTCTAATTCCTTCACAAAAAGCATTTATGGAGTCACTAATTATCGCCAATCTAATTCCTTCACAAAAGCATATTTACAATCACTAATTATCGCCTCTAATTCCTCACATTTGCGTCTTGCTTCGGCTCTTTTATCACATATCTAATTCCTTCACTAAAAAACATATATGTATTCCCTAATTTTCCCTAATCCTATTCCTTCACAAAAGCATATTTGCAATCACTAATTATCGCCTATCTAACTCCTTCACATTTGCATCATGCTTCGGCTCGTTTATCGCCTATCTAATTCCTTCACAGGGCAATTCTCGTAGCCCCTTTTTTCACGGCTATATACGTACCTTCTATTTCCAAGGCTATATACGTCGACACTATTTCCAGGGCTATATACGTCGACACTATTTCCAGGGCTGTATACGTCGACACTATTTCCAGGGCCTATATACGTCGACACTATTTCCAGGGCTATATACGTCGACATATACACTACTATTAGCTCAGAAACCAGTCTATGCTATAATATAGGTACTGCAGGGGCTTAATAAGCTTGAGTGGTCAATTGCATTAGCTCACAAGCCAGCCTGTGCTATAATATAGGTACTGCAGGGGTTTAATAAGCTTGAGTGGTCAATTGCATTAGCTCACAAGACAGTCTTTGCTATAATATAGGTACTGCAGGGTTTAATAAGCTTGAGTGGTCAATTGCGTTAGCTCAGAAGCCCTTCTGGTTTTCATGAATGATATTGTTCACCTTCAAGAAACGAAATAGTTGTTTGTGGGCAACTTTTTCGAACATTTTGGGAAGTAAGAAATGTATTGAGATGGGCTTGCAAGCTGTTGCTACGATCGTACATAATTTCAACAAAAAGTGTTTCGATGTCTGGCATGACAGTACAATATTTCTAAATTTTAGAGGTATATTTATTAGAAATATAGGCGCTGAATTGTTATATTGATAATATACATTCTCGACTGATAGGGTTGGTATTTTTAACAGTCGATTTGACTAGTTTAGACTGGACGGACGAAGTTCGGTGGTAGACAACTACATTTCGTTCGGCAGCTGAGATGCCTTCAACGGTTGCGCCTGATTCTTTAATAGCATCGTTCACCCCTCGTGTCACATGACTTCCATTTGAGTCAATCAGAACAATCAACCCGATACAGGGTGGCAAACCCGCACAACAGTGTATTTAGACACATATTCCAAATCTGATGTTTGATTTTCATGGAATGAAATTTGACAAAGTAATCCGGAAAAATATCTAGGTTCTATACGGTGCCCAGAATTGAATAGGCTAAGCTATACTTGGGCATGTATATTTTTGTGCAGGGGCGGTTGGGTTCAGGCCACCTTATTTCCTGCAACCCACATGGAGGAATGTTGTACCTCCACTAGCCTGCAACCCACAGAGCGCAGTACGGTCGCCATATAGCCTGCTACCCACAGAGCGAAGCACAAGCACTCAGCAGTTTGAAAACCACTGAACGCAGCACGGCTTCCCTATAGCCCGAAACCCACAGAGCGCAGCACGACCACCCCCTTAGCCTACAACCCACATAGCGCACGATGGCCACCTTGTGCCCCACAAAACTCTCCGCGCAGCACGTCTACCTTGTAGTAGCTTGCAATCCATTCAGCGCAACATAGTCACCCTGTAGCCTGCCAGCAACATATTGCCACCCTATATCGGTCACTCTTTAAAGTTACCTCATTTCCCTAGACTATGGATTTTTTTCAATCAGATTGTGCAAGAGTTCCTACGACTCCTATGGGCAAGCTCTGACATTTTAGGCAAGGAGTCTGTACGTGGGCTGCAGTTTACATAAGAATGTTATGCGGGTTGAAAATATATAGTGTGGCGGCTAACAAAGTAATCTCATTACCCCTCAGAGCCGCACAACCTGAGGTCTTGCTCTAAGGACAAAACATCCCCGATTTCGAATACTTTTTTCGAATACTTTGCGTTATTTATATATTGTCATTGGTGTGCTCTTGTTTTCATAATGTGGCATGATATGTCCTGGTAATTGCAATGCGTTCTCATTCAATTCAATTGATACATGTGGAATTCCCATTATTCTACTGGAGACATTAATACCACAGTAGAAAGCTCTTCTTTTAAATTCATTAGGTCAATGTTTTGATTCATGCACTTTAACAAGCGATGATAAACTGATTCATTGTGGATGAATTTCATTACGCTTGAGATGACTTCTTGTGTTATTTATACGCGACAAGAAAACACATAATATTGCAGAAACCGAAATTAAATTAGACAGACAGACTGAAAACTTCCCTAAATTACGAGTTTCTGGTCATAAAACAAATTATATACTTACTTCTAATGATGATGTGGCTGAACACCATCCTTAGAACTTTAACTGGCAGCTCACAGATGCGTCGTAATGTAATTAGCTGTAGGATAACTGTTTGCACTGGTCATATAAACATACAGTTTTTTTCCTAGTGTGTAAGCGCTGGATAAATGAATGATTTAGTTTAATGGAACTGGTCATGCTTCCATTTAACGAATGAAATCCTCTGCGAAGGACTTGGCTCAAAAGAACTGTTCCATAAAGAGCTTTTAGCAACGGCATTAAAATAGAAGAAACGTGACGCTCCCCCAATAAATGGATCAGTAAAGTAAATGTTGGCCTCATCAGGCAGTCGTGTATTATCGAAAAGTTTGATAATAGTTCTCTTCAAAATTTAATTGGTAGGAGTTGTAAATGATCAGGCACGACGGCATGATTGAGAGAGACTCAAACTCGAACGCAAAAGGTCATGGTTGGTTAAGTCACCGATCCTAGGGATGTACGCAAACATGCGTCCTGATTACTGTCTGGCCATTCTTTTTCTTTGTAATCCGCCGCCGGATTGATTGCTCCAGGGAGTTACCGGGGAAGCCGGCTGCGTATGATTGGCAGTATCGATTGCAACGTCATTGATAGAGCACGTTCTTAAGCAATCCGACGTTTTTAAGCAATCGAATCACATCCCAGGAGATGCCTTGCACTACATCTTGGTCTGCGAAGGACACTTTAGTATTATTCTGTGACTGATCTCTGATATTCGTTGTTGTACCCTAACTTCTGCAAATATACTAACCAGCTATATTCACGATATTCTATGTGAGCTTAATAACTGAATAAAATGCGAGCCTAATAAAATAACTGCCGTCTGTCTCGCGGACAGACGGCAGCGAGTTGTGCTCAACGTGGCTTGCATCCCTTGCAGCAATGTAACATGCGCTTTCAAGCTCAACTGAAACGTGCTCTCGAATATTACCAAGTTTACAGGCGATACTAAGATTGGAGGAAAAGTTCAAACCAAACTTGAGTGTCAGCAGATCCAGTTAGACATGGACAAACCTATTGATTGATCAGAAGGAGGGAAATAAAATTTAATGTGGTCAAATTTAGAGTTATGTTCAAAGGTCCTCATTACCTCAATGTCAAGGCTAACTCGATCTACAAGCGTTAGCAGTCTTCAAAGCGATTTTGTTAACCCTCCAGAGTCCGAATAAGTCCGTCTTAGTCCAAGCCCCAGGTACGATAGAAGATCGAATGAAAACACAGGAGGTGAATAAATATATATTACAAAATATGACACAAAATTTAAATCTATGAAATGTTTTCAACTTATAAAGCAAATCGTCGTGTCGCACCAAGAATAGCCGCAAGTGGTGCCCGGTGCTCTTGCGGTCCCCGGGTAATCAGAGAAGGAATCTACTCGTCCCTCCAGACCCTCTGACGGTAAGTTCTTCGTAATACTCCTCCTTACGTGAGTCTGGCTCGGAGAGCCTCGATCATCGGAGTGAGACTAAATTGTGGTGGGCAGTCTTCACTGGCCGATAGGTCAACGTGTTGGGCTCACCCTAAGAAAAAACCAATTCCATGAGCAGGGCAAGGGCCTCCTCGCCCGAAAGGGTATTCATTCCAAGGTCGTAGTCACTCCACTTCTGCTCCAGGACTCATGCCACCCTCCAGTGTGGTTAAGGCCAAAAACTAAACTCGAACATAAACTGGTCACAAGTTGAGCAGGGTATCACGTAGAGTGCTCGGGTTGGCCAATACCGACCCTAGGAAAAAGGAGAAGAAACCCACTGTAACGTTTGGACTGGGAAATATTTTCCCAGTATCTAATGCTGGTGTGCAGGGTGTCTACAGAGAACAGGTAGCCTCCAAGACTTCATAAATGGTAATGGTCAAGAATAGTTGCCTATCATCCAGACTGCTCTTCTATGGAGTAATCCTCAGTTACCGCACACATGACCATCACACATCGTTGTAAAAATACGTAAATAAAGTTGTGACGCCATTTATGGCTTGTTCTTATAACATTCGATCCCTAATTTACCGGGCACCTGATCTTCCTCACTGACCCGGCTTCCCTGACGGATCAAATGCAAACTTTCCCAAGCTGACGGCCCAAATGATTGAATAAGCAGGTGGACCTCAAGTTGAAGAAGCTACAATTGTCCCACAATTCGTCAAAGCGGACAACGGTAATCGACGGATATATTGCTACCTCAAGATGTCGATCACTAACCAACGTCAAGCACAGGTCACGCTGACAAAGTCATACCAAGGATCTCTCAACTGCGGCCATCGTCAAACTCATGTCTACAGGCTGCTAGGGACACTTTGATAATAGTACACTCTTAACACAACTACAACTTCAAACTCTAAACACTTGAACAGCGAAATACACAACACATTAATAACGAGTACACAGGACACTGCTAATGATGTGTACAGGAACCACACCGACACATGAAAAGCCCTTATACGTTCGGCTTCAGAACTAATCTCCTTACTATCAAAAGGGAACAGAGTTTGAACCAAAAGCCCTGCTGTTGTCTTCTTACACTTGTAAGCAGCTTTTCTCCATAGTCGCGACCAGTGCCGTGTCATTTGCAAACAGTTACTGGATCATCTGCCAACTTTACGCTACGCGTTCACCTACCTGACCACTCCATCCATGTAAAGATTGAACAGCCAAGCGACATAACGCAGCCTTGTCTGAGACCAACTTCTACTGTGAACCAATTACTCAGCTCGCAGCATCTTCCCCTCCACTTCATTCAAACGCGACACTCTCCCCAGCGCTTCCTGGTCGACCCTGCCACAGGTCTTTTCCAAATCCATGAACACCCACAACACATTCTTTTACTTCGAAAGGTTCTTCTCCTAGACTTGTCTTTATGCAAAAATTTGATTGGCCCACCCTCTACCTCTCCTAACGCTACTCTGTTCATCTCCAATTACGCCATCCGTACAGCCTCTAATCATTTGTAACAGCATTCTCAAGTACAACTTAGTGACAACACACTACAAACTGATACTTCATGCATTGCGTCCTTTATTCCTTCCTCCTCTACCCTTATACAGCTCCACCGGCATCCCGCCCGAAACAAAACACAGATTCATTAGCCTCACCGGCCATTCCACAACCGTTATTCCACCCCTTTTCGTACACTCAGCTGCAATGCCATCCAAACCAGGGGTTTCCCTTCTTTCATCACCTCTACTGCCTCCTGCACCTCTTCCCTGGTAATACCCGCAACAAAGGTCTCTCACAAAACCAGCAACCGTACACCACGACCCACAGCGACAATGTCAACCTCTCTGAAATCCTTCACATTGAACATCATCAAAGTCGTTGGGCGATCTTTTTCAGTTCATCACTACTCTCCAACATCATCTGGCCGTTTCCATTTTTTCCCACCTCTTCTTGTCCGGTCACCCCGTTTTTCACCTTCTCCACCTCTTTCCTGAACAGCACATTTTCCCTCGACATTCCTCAGGTCATGCTTTTTCACGCTGTCAAATTCCACCCTCAACGCCTTCTGAAACTCCTTAGCTCTGCTTTACACATTCAGTTCACTCACCTTCCCTACCTCTCTTCCTCCTCCCACTCTTTTGATCCCCTTCGTCCTCTGCTTCACTCCTCCAATCACCCAACTCAACACCCGCTCATCCAACAACCACCCAAGCACTCTCCTTGAAATCAGCACAAAATCCATTAACGCTTTCTTCACCACTGCACCATGGGCCATCCTTTCCCATATTCACTTGTGGATATCTCGCTTCTCAAACGAGCTGTTTCCAACCGCTAGCTCATGCTTCATGCACTACACCTCCAACTCTCGCACTTAGGTCACCATGTACAATCCACTCGATTAGTGGATCCTCACCCTACCAGGTCCGTAAGCACCTACATACGCCCGTCTTCCATTACCTAACTTGACTTTCACCCACATCAATCTTGCGGACACCTCCTACCACACCGATTAGTCAATATCATTATACCTTGCACTATATGTGCGATAATAGTCACAGGAAATGATTACTCTTGACTTTTAGTCACTGGCAGTGGTTTTTGTATTTGTATTTGTTTTTGCTTCCATGTTCCACCGGAGTCCCGTCTGGCAGTGGTTGCACCTGTTTTTCAATCACAGGTAGTGATTAAACCTGATTGTTTTCGTCGTGGGTAGTGATTACACCTGATTGTTATGGTCACAGGTAGTGATTACACTTGATTGTTATAATAACAGGTAGTGATTAAACATGCTAATCGTTAAAGTTACTTGGAGGGATAACGCCTTATTCTTGTAGTATTGGGAAGTCATTTCCCTTAATTTTACAATCACAGGTGGTGGTTACACCTGATTGTTATTGTGACGAGCAGTGATTACACGATATTTTTTTTGTAACGAGCAGTGTTTACACTTGATTGTTATAGTCACGGGTAGTGATAACACCTAATCAGTATAGCGCGGGTAGTGATTACACCTGGATAGTATAGTCACGGGTAGTGTTCACACCTAATTGTCATAGTCACGTGTAGGAATTACATCTAATTGTTATGATCACGAATAGCGATTGCACCTTATTGTTGGAGTCACGAGTAGTGATCACTCCTGATTGTTATAGTCACAAGTTTTGATAACCTCTGATTAGTATAGTTACAGGTCGTGAAAGCGCCTGATTGTTGAAGTCACTGGTAGTTATAAAACCAGATTGTTATAGTCACGGGTGGTGATTTCACCTGTTTGATAAATGGTGATATTTTTTGCTTTATAAAATCCTGTATTGTCCAAACTACATCATAATAGTGTTACGAGCATTGGTCAGCAATCAGGTAACATTCAGTGTCGAGTGGAGAAATCTGATGACATGATTGTCAGATCGAGCTAGAAGGGATGGTTTCTAATACAATTAAACAGACCCAAACACAACCAGTCCGTTGGCAAAGTAGTAATTGCAATTAGTACGGTTGATCAAGAATAAAGATTGCAATTGTTATGGCAATGATGAATTACTTTTTTCTGAGTGTACCACATCAGTGGAATAATTAGGCCGCTTATAAATGTTTCGGTTCCAGCATCCATCCAGTGAGAATGTACGTATATATGTGCAGACATTGAGCCGCACCCTCCTGAAGGTATTGAAGAAGTCCCACTTATAACCGGCGGCTATAGGTACGACTTGCCGGGATAAGGGATAGCTGCACGTAGACTGATTAAGCTACGGGAGTGTTGGCAATGGATGACCACTCACAGGAAACGGAGTTTACTCTCTGCAACAATTTTATGGGAGACTACGAAAGAAACAGATTAGCTGCTTCAGCTGATCAACCCAGTTTAACACCCCCTCTCCAGCTGAAATCACCTACCGTTACACATGACTATCAAAAACGAACTACCACTGTTATTTCCGAGTACCGAACGTAGCAGTATCAAATTATAATACCAGCGCATATATCAGCTCAATGATTTTTATACACATACATACGCAAAGAGATTTAAATATTTGCAGCTTCAACAAATGCCCAACACAAATCAACAAAACAACAGCGGTAACCAACAACATAAGTTGAAAAATTAAATTCGGTTCTCTGAACCAAAGACATGATTCCACTATGGGGTAGCTACATTACAAATTTATTGAAATAGAAAGGATTCGTGTCTACCAGCATACATTGAACTTGCGGTGGCTGAGTCCGTTAACGGGTTAGGTAAACATATCGGCAACATTCTCTTTAGAAGGAACATGATATAGGACAACATTTCCATCATGGATCTGAGATCTTATGTAGTGATACATAATATAAATATGCTTTGAACGTTGGTGATACACCAGAGTTTTAGTCAAGTCTATAGCTCCCTGGTTTTCAACAAAAATAGTTACTGGTTTAAATTCTCCCGTCATGTCCATGAACAGCTGTCTAACGAAGTTAGCTTCCTGAGAAGCATGAGTCATGGCAATATACTCGGCTTCACAAGTAGAAAAAGCAGCAGTATTTTGCCTCCTAGATTTCCATGAAATTAGAGAACTAGCTTCAGATGAGTCAAAGCAATAGCCAGAGATGCTCCGTCAATCAGCTGATTCACCCCAATCAGAGTCGCAATAGCCAGTTCAACAGAAAAGCTTTGCGGATTATGTGAATTTTAAACCAAAATTAACAGTACCCTTGAGGTACTTGAGAACAAATTTGATCATGTTAAGGTGGGCATTAGTTAGCTCTGCCAAATGCCGAGACAGTATTGTTACTATATAACAAACATTAGGTCTAGTGCACGTCATCAAATAAATTAAACTACGAACTATTTCATGGTACAATTTAGGTTTGATTTGATTTGATTTGAGCCTCATTTCCACCAGAGACTCAACGTGAGACATAATAGGCTCCTCCGTAGGGCGCGACCGTCGTTAGTTCAGGTAAGTTCGCACGGCCTCGCGTGCGAAAATATTAGTCATGTCAAGATGAAGTCAGTACACATTTTAACTGTGGCATATTCGCGTATTAGCGCGTACGAGAGAGTAAAGAGTTAATGCGTATCTTCGTAAAATGTGTTGTTATTTCTGTGCATAATGGGGTGAAGAGTACACCTCACTTGCACAGGTATTTGGGGCTTAGACATCTTCGTATTGTCCGGTGTGTTTTCCGAAAGCGATAAGCTTTTTATAGTAGGCTGGGTCCGTGAGTAGGCTTTGTAGGTTTCACGGGGGATTTAGGAACGCTCGTCGGGCTGCCGCGAGTGCGTTGCAATCCATCAGTAAGTGTTTCACGCTGATAGCCACTTGGTGGCAACAGGGGCAAGGTGGTGCGTTTGGTCCTATCTCGACATCCATCAGGTGGTTGTGAGTTATCCACGTGTGTCCCTTGCACAAGCGGTTGATGAACACTTGGTCTTTTCTGTTGGTGAACTTTGTTTCCCATTCTATGACTGATGGTTTGACTGAAGACATTTTTTGTCCACTCTGTGGCCACATTTCGTCCCATCGGGATGTTATATGGGAGGGGTACAATTTGGGATCTGCTAGATCCCTCGAGTCTGAATCATCTAGTTTGTTTAAACATGGGTCACTGAAATGGCCTTAGGAATGCAGTCTGACATTTAAATTTAGACAAAACCCTCTCAACATATTTTGACTGATTCATTTTGATAGATGTACCATTCACGGTAAACTGAATTTTATCAAATAATTGGTGAGCGATTTGTCAGCACAAAAAAATATTAACTTCTGCAAATTTATAAATTTCCTCCAAACAACATCGCCTCATAATTAAATCAATAACTCTGATATGAACGAATACAATAATAAGAATATTAATTATAATAATAATAATAATGTTGTAATAAATTGTAAAACATAATGCTAGACAAAAAATCTTTATGAACGATTTTTGAATATCGTATGAGACCAAAAAAGTTTGACAAATTCATGAAGGATGCTCCAAATACATAAAGTGAAACAGATATTGAAATATTTCTTGATAGTTCAGCGTTGAATAGTGGAACAGTTTCAGCCGATACATTTTGTAGGCTTACCACGATAATTTCTTAGTATTATTCTTCGATTGCGATTGACTGAAGATCACACAAACTTTATTTATTATTAGACCTTCTTCATTCTTGGTCATAGTTCATAGAAATAAAATGCAATAGATGTGTAAATAAAACTCTGCGATACATACCATGATCATCATGAATACCTTAAATACCATCATAGAGCGACGGGGAAGTGGATGCACGTGAACATAAACCTGGTAAAATAGTCGCGTGTTGTATTGTTCCACCTAGGATGGTATAGACATACAGCCGTTTCCCCCGAGTTAGGGGGGTGACTAAGCTAGGCAGACACAGAGGGGGGAGGCGCCAAATCTCCCCGCCACTAGACCGCCGTGTCCCTGCCGAGGCTCGAACTCGCGACATGCAGCACCAGAGGCTGACACTGCAGTCGGATACGCTAACCACTCGGCCACGGCGGCCGAGTGGTTAGCGTATATATAGACTCGGCCACGGTTAGCCGAGTGGTTAGCGTATATATAGACCACCCCGCCTGTTTGGTCCATCGCAGGATGGACCGATCGTAAAACGTTAGCAAATAACTGCATTAGTTTCATCATCAGACAATATTAAGAAAATGGTTTAAACAGTTACAGAATGTTGACCATGTGAACGAAATTATTCCAAAACGTTCGTTTGGGCTTGTTAGGATAGGAAACACTCCGCCGCCTCCTGCGAAATCAGCGACGAAAACACTTTGATAACATTTGAAGTACTGTACCGCCTCCTGCTTACGATGCGTCCTAACATAAAAGAAGTAGAGAAAATTCTAAGCCGTATAGCAAATCATTTGATGGAGCTGAAACGATTTTGTTACTTATAAAATTCGTGATTATTATACTAGTAACGTCGGTGCACCCTTTTCAGTCATTATGCTATACACTATAATTTATTCATGGAATTTTTCGGAACGAAGCTATGTTATGAAGTTTCTACTGCTTCCCACCTAATATGGATTAATGTTCCGGCAATCATCGAACGCAGCACTCGAGATTGTTGTACAGCAGCAACATGAGTGAGACAGGTAGCTATGTGAATTTACAGTTCTGGGAAACATCAATAAACGGGCAGCAGATTTGATGTCACATGTTTCGATGGTATTTAAGCCCCTTGGGAATCAAAAGTAATTGTCTACGCCATACCACGTATTAAGATTAAAATTCACATTAGAGGCCTATCTCCACTGGAGCCACTACGCGCGACATCGCAAGTTCGCCCTCGACGGGCACAAAAATAATCGATTCTGGTTGGTTCGTACACCTTCGTGAGCGAAAACATTGATTTTATCAGAATTAAACTATTTATATACTATAGCTGTGGCACATACGCACTCAGGTGCGTACAGGAACGGAAAGGGTTAAAACGCCGCTTCTTCAACAGATTATCGTATTTGTCATCATATTGGGAGACCACCCCGCCTGTTTGGTTTTACACCGCATCGTATAGTTCGGGAGGTTTTCCGAAAGCGATTCACTTTTTCCGGTAGGTTAGGTCAGTGAATGAGCTCCGTAGGTTCCCTGAGGGTTAGACCGCTTGTTGTTTCCAACTCATGGGCAATTTTGTTCTTGGTATATAATATTACTTGAGTATTCTGTTATGAATGCTTTACAGAGACGTGCAAAGCCATTTCAAACACTGTCAGGGATCTGAGGGAACGATCCATGAATAACATAAGTTTTCCATCACATCTTTGGTGAAGGTCGTAAATTTCACTTTGAAACTTCGACAATGATGATCAAAAGAAATGACGTTGTATTATAGTGACAGTTGCCATGATAATTCTCTACATTTTTAAACCAATTGCTTCATGGACGTGTAAGTCTTTTGACTGAGTTTCTAAGTCAGCGCCTTCCTGAGGGGGCCCGAGGGACGATGCGGATACCACAGAATTAGCTGATCTAAAGAAGCCGAGAACCGTGCAGTTTCATCATAACGCAGGGGAATATTGGATGAAGCAGAGCCCATCTTATATAAAGCAATTGAATGGAGATGAAATGTAGCCTCAAACTAACTGATCGTTAGTAATGTTAGTAATGCAAGCAGGTGGTCGGGCTTTGAACGAACAACCTTCCATTAATGATTACATAAAGCAGGTGTTGTGCCCTTGAACGAGTACATCTTTTATAATGTTGTTGCATGAATTGGGCGGACTGCCCCTGAACAAGTGCGACGAACATTTTCGTATGCCAAAGACGCGGACTAATAATGACACGGATCTCTACACAGTTCCCCACCTTTTATAATAGCCGCCGCACTTCGCCGCGGTCCGTGTCTCCCGGCGGAGTCACGTACAAGCGTTACGAACCGAAACGACTTTACGAAATAAACTTAGTGCCGAACTGTTTTCATAAGCTGAAGGTAAACGTTACTTCAATATATGCAATTGAGCTGTTACGTTGGGAATTGTGTGATTGGAATAAAAAAAAATCAGCTTTAACACATCATCTTGCCATATTTTATTCATTTAACCATGAGACTTTGCATATAAACTATTTGCATTAAAAACTTTTCAAGGAGTAAAAGTTATTTTATCTTACCTCCTCCATCACACTGTATTGGGTGAGTTCCATCATGCACTGCTCATTTACCTGCCACATTTGGTAGGTCATACCACTTCTTGTGTGAGGTGAGAAGATCAAAACGTCTGCTCGCAGGTAATAGCACGTGGTACATCATTACTTCCATTACTGTCGCTGCCCTTTTGTGTAGTCCAAAAAAATGTATGACGATAATTAACAGATAAGAGGTATTTCGTTGTTGTATGTTCTGTGGCACAAGAATAATAATCTTATTATGTGGCACAAGAATAATAATCTTATTTGGATGGCGGCAACCGGTAAAGTTTCCAATAGAGCGGGCTGTTTAAAAAAACTAAATTTTCTTCCAAAGAGTTTTCACTGATGAAATCCATCTTAAATTGTGTGATATAAACTGGTAGAAGTTCTTGAGGTTTTACTTCTGTTTGTTAGTTTTATTCATCATCAGTCCAAATTTGTTGTCCGATGCTTAGTAACAACACAGCTTTGTATATCGTTATAAGCTATGCAGTTTTATCGTGCTTCCGTCATTCCTCAACTCTAAACGGTGCTTCGCGACTTCTCTATCTCGCCAGCTATAAGTCTTTCCCGTTTCTCCTCTATCCTATTATATGTCACTTCATTGCCTTCTCCATCACACTCAAATCTCTCCCGCGCCTCCTCTATCCCACAGCTATTAATATTACCAGCCTGCTGCTGAAGGCAAGCATCAGTCACTCGTTTATTGTTGCCTAATCCCTGTAATGAGCAAACTAAGACCAGCTTCTACCGTTCAGCTACTGATAATATTGCTATAAACAGTGCTTCTATTGTTCAGCTACTGATAATATTGCTATAAACAGTGCTGCTATCGTTCAGCTACTGATAATATTGCTATAAACAGTGCTCCTATCGTTCAGCTACTGATAATATTGCTATAAACAGTGCTTCTATCGTTCAGCTACTAATAATATTGCTATAAACAGTGCTTCTATCGTCCAGCTACTGATAATATTGCTATAAACAGTGCTTCTATCGTTCAGCTACTGATAATATTGCTATAAACAGTGCTTCTATCGTTCAGCTACTGATAATATTGCTATAAACAGTGCTTCTACCGTTCAGCTACTGATAATATTGCTATAAACAGTGCTTCTATCGTTCAGCTACTGATAATATTGCTCATAACAGTGCTTCTATCGTTCAGCTACTGATAATATTGCTATAAACAGTGCTTCTATCGTTCAGCTACTGATAATATTGCTATAAACAGTGCTTCTATCGTTCAGCTACTGATAATATTGCTATAAACAGTTTTAATACGAGCTTCAAGGATAGATTTATGCGTGAAGAATTAAAGTTTTACTATTGATCCCAATTTAATGGGTTGGTTTTATGTTATTGACACGAACGTTTGAACACCGTCAACACTACAGACACTTTTATTGGCATGAGGTGGTGGCCGATGGCAAGGCAATCCTAGCATTCATTCCCATACCATCAGACGCATGTAAATGGGACCATCTAGCGCGAGAGGGTCCTTGGTAACCCTGTGAATTGTAACCTCATCAGTTATAAACTTCAAAAATTGCGACCACCGCTTAGGGTAGTGAGGGAGGGACTCTTTGTAATGCCCCGTGGCAGCAGCAGTGCCTGACAGCTTTCAGGGCCCCCCATCCTGCTGCCTCCAGGCTCGAGAGGATTACCTGTTGAAAAAATCATTTGAATTCACGGGGAATAAATAAAATTATACGTTATACGATAGAATATAAAATGAATTATCTTCATTAATGGGCTGTGTGTCATAATTGTACCTGTGGTTCTGCAGTCGGTTAGAGAAAACAGGGCTTGATTTCTGTTGTATTTTCAATGGAGTTATATTTATTCGTAGAGTCAATACAAAACGACCCCGTTAATACTTATTCGATGTAGAAAGCATGACACTTTATGTCAACGCTAAATATTTAAGTAGGTAATATTTTTAGCGGATAAAATATAGGATGACCTTTTTAAAAAGTATGACGAGAAATAAGCTTAAATGCGTAGTTACAAGAGTATATGTTCTGTATTGGCACCGTTTTTTGTCGAATATATTATTGCATAAAACCTTGACAATACATTCATGTACTGACAATCCGAGCAGTACAGACATAAACTTGCAGAAAACCACAATCCTAATACTACTCTAGAATTCTTTAGGTCGAAGCTTCGATCCCGGCTGCTTGCTGACATTTTAAGGCCCGAAGTGCTGCAAAAAATAAGACGGAAGTTTTTTTATAATCACATTTTAACGCGTGTTTATAAATGAGAAATGGAATATTTCAGTTCCGACGATTTAATTATTAATGAATAGTTATTCGTAGCTAAGTTATTTATCTATACTTCACTCCCCGCTGTTTCAAGGGCGTCTTTCTAACAGAGTTATGCGACCGTCTCGTATTTCGAACTCACTTTTCGTTAAATTTGGTCAAATTTTTATGTTCGCGTAGGTAAAGCGACGTCAAATGTAGCCTTTGGACGTGAGTGTTTTACGTGTTCACACTGACCATTTACACCTTTTCAGTTTACATTTCCGCAAATGCTGATTGTATTCGTAGAATATATACGACTGTAAGAACAGGGAATCCACTTGAATGAGTGAAATATGTAGGACTTCGAATGTTCACTAAGCCTGTGATATTCCATTCATCTTTTGCAGTTAATAAATGTATCGTAGAATAAACAATCATTACTGTCTATTTTATAATCTATGTATCTCTCTTTTCGCTTATGAGTTCGTTGCTGCGAAAAAAACACATTCAAGTAGGAATAGAATATGTACCAAACGTAGAAGATTTAATTTAAGTGTTGGACACTTGCGTGATCACACTTATATATTAGCCAAGTGTGAAGGCCATTTCAGATCCTTCGACTTTACAAGCGGGCAGTGCGGTTTCTCGTTCTCCTTCATAAAATTCGTGCTTTTCAACAGACCCTAACTGAACTCTAAACGCCAATCAGCCAACATTAAGAAGTTTTCATGAACCGCATCGTTCAACCAATAGTTTTCTGTGTGGCGTGGTCTCATGTTCAGTCCAGTCTGATGGAAGGTGTTTAGAGTGTAAAAAACGGTAGAAGAGATGAGAAAACTGGAAGCACCATTCCGTCATGCCTCTAGTGGCCCATCCAATACGGAGGCAGTCAACACTGATGCTAGGTTACCAGCTGTTAAATCGAAATTGGAACAAGTGCACATGGAAGTTCATGGATTCAACGATATGATAAACAGTGAATTAGAAGTACTCAATCAAACTGTTAAGGAAAGTTTTAATCAAGTAATTAGACTTCCAGTGCACCTCGACTAGGAACGAACCTAGGAGCGGGCAGCGCTGGGCGTACAGCGCTGGGCGTACAGCGCTGGGCGTACAGCGCTGGACGTATAGCGCTGGGCGTATAGAGCTAGGCGTACAGCGCTGGGCGTACAGCGCTGGGCGTATAGAGCTGGGCGTACAGCGCTGGGCGTATAGAGCTGGGCGTACAGCGCTGGGCGTACAGCACTGGGCGTACAGCGCTGGGCGTATAGAGCTGGGCGTACAGCGCTGGGCGTACGGCGCTGGGCGTACAGC
>SDVV010010119.1:0-16394 GCA_016164225.1 Gammarus roeselii
TCGAGAGTCCTCTAACGTGTTAACTTCACTGACTCGTGTTCTATGTAGGTGACGGTTGATAACCTTATCGCAGACTCGAGAGTCCTCTAACGTGTTAATTTCATTGACTTCTGTTCTACTGTAGGTGACGGTTGATAACCTTATCGCAGACTCGAGAGTCCTCTGGCGTGTTAACTTCATTGACTCGTGTTCTACTGAAGGTGACGGTTGATAACCTTATCGCAGACTCAAGAGTACTCTAACGTGTTAATTTCATTGACTTGTGTTCTACTGTAGGTGACTGTCGATAAACTTTTCGCAGACTCAAGAGACCTCTAACGTGTTAACTTCATTGATTTGTGTTCTACTGTAGGTGACGGTTGATAACCTTATCGCAGACTCGAAAGTCCTTTAAGGTGTTAACTTCATTGACTCGTGTTCTTCTATAGGTGACGGTTGATAACCTTATCGCAGACTCGAGAGTCCTCTAACGTGTTAACTTCATTGACTCGTGTTCTATGTAGGTGACGGTTGATAACCTTATCGCAGACTCGAGAGTCCTCTAACGTGTTAATTTCATTGACTTGTGTTCTACTGTAGGTGACGGTTGATAACCTTATCGCAGACTCAAGAGTACTCTAACGTATTAATTTCATTGACTTGTGTTCTACTGTAGGTGACTGTCGATAAACTTATCGCAGACTCAAGAGACCTCTAACGTGTTAACTTCATTGATTTGTGTTCTACTGCAGGTGACGGTTGATAACCTTATCGCAGACTCGAGAGTCCTTTAAGGTGTTAACTTCATTGACTCGTGTTCTACTATAGGTGACGGTTGATAACCTTATCGCAGACCCGAGAGTCCTCACGTGTTAACTTCATTGACTCGTGTCTTAGTATAGGTGACGGTTGATAACCTTATCGCTGACTCGAGAGTCCTCTAACGTGTTAACTTCATTGACTCGTGTTCTACTGTAGGTGACGGTTGATAACCTTATCGCAGACTCGAGAGTCCTCTAACAAATACGAACCATAAATTTACGCTGTTTCAAATGTTAATGTAAACATATCTTTCCTTCTAAATGCAGCATAGTGTTCACGTGGTTGTATCAATATAATCGTCAATGCCTTCTCAGTGTATTGTTGGTCATGTTACTTAACAAAGGCTGGAAAAAATCATGTTTCTTCAGGATTTATACAAAAAAAATCTGACTTCTGTCATTGCTACTAGCATAATTTTATTTCTTTGTAGTTTCGTATGAGATACAATAATATTTAATGACCCAACTTTACAAAACTACTTTGTGATCAAATGAAATTGAAGTCTATAAATAGTGAAAATAAAATTAACCAGTCGAAATGTTTGTGACGACCGTGCTGTTATATTATGACTAAACTTGAATTGGGGGAAATTCAATCGACCTCAAATCTTTAATGTTTGAGAGTCTGAGCATAAAAGTATCTCACGGCAGTGGTCCCCAATCGTTTTGTCGTCGCGGACCGGTCAATGTTGGGAAAAAAATCTGCGGACCACTGAAGGTAAAGTTTAAAATATTCATATTTTGACAATTAAAAAAAAATCTACTCGTCTCTTAACGATAACTTCTCAAAAAAATAAAAACTTGAGCTTAAATGCAAATTCTTGGAATGCCAGTGGAGAAGAGGTTCAAAAGAGTTGATTGCCTCATTAGAGACGTGGTAGCCGATATCTATGCAGATCAGAGTTGATTTTATAATATTATCCGTCTCAATTAAACAAAATTTAAAATATAACACAAGAAATTGTCTGTTGACAGTTTATGTTTGAAGACGTTATGTGCTGTATTTTTGTCTCTGTCTATGAATATTTTCTACCAATCACAAACTTGAACGAATTTTGACTAGCATTTATTTGCAAATCTTTAGGTTATTTATTCAAGCAAGATGAAAAGTGGAGAAACAAATATTAAAATAGTTTGAAAAAAAAATATTACAGATTAACATACATTCTGGTGGTCTACTTCATGATTAAACTCCGTAAAACAGAGAAAAATAATTACTCGCCTTCACTCGATCAAGCTTTCAACGTACCGTCATGCAAACAACCTAATACCAAGGCATTTCATATTAGTTTAATCACAAATAAAATACTAAATATTGACAAAATAAATTAAATAAATCTGTCTACACGGCCCGGTACTATTTGCTCCACGGCCCGGTGCCGGTTCGCAGACCGGGGGTTGGGGACCACTGCCTTACGGGACCGACAGAGAAAAAAACAAATTAGGGATATTCCATATGGAAACTTCACTAAAGGGCTGTTATTCTGCTGTCAAAACAGTAGAGCTGTCAAATACGAGAGTAAAAGTAGGCGAGGTGGTACACTATGATGAGAACAAATACAAATTGGGACTAAATAAGAGCTCAGAAGCTCTCTCATTTTGTTAGTTTGAAGAACTAACGAAACAAACTAAGCAAACTTATAGTAACATTAGCTGTGCTTGCGTTATCATTGGGGATAAAACCTCGAATTTGAATAGATTCGCTGAGTGTAATAAAATAGGATGTGAGAATAGCCCGGTTGCTTCAAATATCAAGAGTAAATTTTTTTGAAACCTGTTACTGGTTCAACTCCAAGCAACGCAATAAGGTTTCAGGAGTGAAAGGAGCTCGTTGACTTATCTACTGGAGCACTAGTAAGCCATACTTACTAAATTCAAAGCAATCATTTTAGCCTTAAGATGCCATGCAGACGAATTATTTCACTTTGCACAGAACAAATATTCGTTAACCTTGTTTGGGGGTAATTATGTAAATACATCTTTACTTTCTTTTATTCTTTCTAGTACGATTGTTACGACAGTGAATGTGTTACCTCGACTTATATATGCCTGAAAAAGGACACAGTCAAAACTCATACTGTGTCTTGGTCTTGACGTCCACCTGATTGCGCTACACGTATCAGAAAATTGTACGTGCAGAGTAGGCATTTTGATGTTCAATTATATTTTTTTCCGCATAAAATCTATTTACAAGTACCTAAATTTCATAAATGAAACCGTTCCTCTTTCCGAGCATCGCTTCTGTCCAAGGCAGAGGCTGAGAAGAAGCAACAGTATTGCTCATTGCAGGGCCCTGCCTTGGAAGACTAGAGCCCCATAATAGACATTTATTTAATCACTGCCATAGAGCATAGAGGGAGCTGGCCTGTGACCAGCTTTTCCAGCTGGCTGTTCCTATAGAGCATTAGCATATTGATCTAGCTATCATTCCTCCATGGGGGCGGACCAATCAGACCTGGAAAGGGATGGAGTAGCCCCCTTAATGACTGTGAAACATGACGGATAATTATTTTATTGCTTAGTCACTTGCATGATTAATAATGTCAATCACAGAAAGGACATAGGGAAGAGTAATGATAACATCATCAGTAACAGCAGCAACAACAGGGATAATTGGTGGGCAGGGTCAAAAATGATCGTATGATAGGGGGACTCTGTTACCCTGTTCGAGGAATGGTCGTACAATGAAAAATTGGGTGTAATAGTTTCAATAAGCTGGTTGTAGGTGATAGTTATGGACATTATTAGCTGGTTGTAGATGATAGTTATGGACATTATTAGCTGGTTGTAGATGATAGTTATGAACATTATTAGCTGGTTGTAGATGATAGTTATGGACATTATTAGCTGGTTGAAGGTGATAGTTATGGACATTATTAGCTGGTTGCAGGTGATAGTTATGGACATTATTAGCTGGTTGTAGGTGATAGTTATGGACATTATTAGCTGATTGTAGGTGATAGTTATGGACATTATTAGCTGGTTGTAGGTGATAGTTATGGACATTATTAGCTGGTTGTAGGTGATAGTTAAGAACGTTAGTCAAGATATTAGCGACGCATCTCAAGCATCTTTATGGACATTTTGGGACGATTGTGATATTGATTCTATTAAGCCGTTGCCAGATAATATTAAATAAAACATCAGAACCCTGAACAGCCACATGGCTTTTGTGTATTAAATAGAACAACAGAACCCTAAACAGCAACATAGCTTTTGTGTATTTCACCCAGGGATTGACTCCTGATCAGTTCTGATCAGTTGCTTTTATGATTAACTTTTCCTTGACCTAGGCTGATAACAATTCCACCGTTACTCTAAGTGTTTCTTGACCTAGGCTGATAACAATTCCACCGTTACTCTAAGTATTTATTGACCTAGGCTGATAACAATTCCACCGTTACTCTAAGTGTTTCTTGACCTAGGTTGATAACAATTCCACCGTTACTCTAAGTGTTTCTTGACCTAGGTTGATAACAATTCCACCGTTACTCTAAGTGTTTCTTGACCTAGGCTGATAACAATTCCACCGTTACTCTAAGTATTTATTGACCTAGGCTGATAACAATTCCACCGTTACTCTAAGTGTTTCTTGACCTAGGTTGATAACAATTCCACCGTTACTCTAAGTGTTTCTTGACCTAGGCTGATAACAATTCCACCGTTACTCTAAGTGTTTCTTGACCTAGGCTGATAACAATTCGACCGTTACTCTAAGTGTTTCTTGACCTAGACTGATCACAATTCGACCGTGTCTGTTAGTGTTCAGTGTTTCACGGTAGTGGATAACGTTTATTTTCTTTCAGCGCAGCTCACTAATGAAATCTGACTACTATATTTCAATTGACTCGATAGTGTGTTTGTGACCCTCTGTTGGATATGTTTGGCGCTTGTTCCTAAGTATCACTCCTTCACTGATCCTCTCACACTCATTACTATTAAGTTACAGGGAGACGACTGTTGTGACTATGCTATGGCGATGAACCATCGGTAGTTCCTCAGAAAAGGCTCCATCAAATTGATTGCAGTTCGATAGTTCAATTTTCATCGCCGTTATTAAACATTGATGCGTGATCTGATATTGAAGTTAAATAATGCTTCAACTCGTTAATGTGCTGCCATCATTCATACCTTCGTCTGCTATATCTTTACCTCAACGTGGATTTGTTATTTGTACTACGCTACATTGAAAAAAAATGGTGGTCAGTGTGAATTCTAATTGTTTGAATCAATAATAAAAAATTGCAACGAAGTATCATGACGTTCACAATTGTTTTAGAGGAAGATTGAATTACAACGTGAAAAAGATTTTAATCACCTCACCAAATTGAAAATAATTTGCCTCCTGACGCAGTCCTCAAGATGGTTTGGGGTCTGAAAACTCTCTATGGACCTCCCAACGGACGAAACTAAAGCTCGGACTACCGCTCGTCCTCTGGAATTCACTTCAAGCTCAATAGCCTCGAATAACAACAAAAATATCAGAGTTCTTGTTGCCCCATTAAATAAGAACAACAGCCTCAGGGTTCCTGTTCCTTTGAATAAGAACAACAGCGTCAGATTTGCTGTTCCTTTGAATAAGAACTCCAGCGTCGGAGATCCTACCCCTTTAAGTAAGAACAGCAACCTTAGTGTTCCTGTCCCTTTGAATAAGAACAGCTCTGGAGTACCCACCCATTTAAGTAAAAACAGCAGCCTCGTCTCACTTGCCCCCTTGCGTCCCAACAAATCAGGGTTCAGTCGTCTCCAGAACCCCAATCTTTTTGTCAACAACATCAGCAGTTCCATTCAGTTTTCGATTGGTGACTGCAAACGAATTCCTTCGTTGGCGGCGACGCTGAAGAATAACCCCGATACCGGGAGTCGCGAAACCGGAAAAGTGGGTTCCGAAATTGCCAAAAAAGATTTATGTTACGATCAAGATTTAGACCTATCGACTGATAGGGAGAACGGCAACTCAAACGCACCAGGCCCTGTGCTACGCAAGGAAACGATACATTACGCTTGGACGGCGATAAGAGAGAAGGACACAGTGAAAGTACGAGAGGGTGTTTCTAAGTCAGCCGAGACAGGGACTTTCCAAAGGGGTTTTAAAGTGTCCCCTGATGAAGATAAAAGAATCAATGACCATTCTATCCAAAGGCATTCTGGTAGTCGACAGATAAAATTCCCTGCTAAACGATCTTCAAACAGTTCCAAAAATTTATCGCTGAAAAATTCTTCAGTGCCGTTTTCGACATCCCGATTCGAGCGGACTTCGTCTAAGAGCCTCGGCGGCAGCACCTCAAGTATTTTTGTGAGTATAAACCGAGCTGGATCGGTCCTAGGCGCACCTCTACCAAATACATTTTATTGGGATAGTGGGCTATCACGGCAGGGAACCCACATCAGGAATTGTTTGAAGAGCACACCTGGGAGAACGCGGCAACGATTCGGCCTCAGTCTTAACAACTACGACGTCGTGCAGCAGAAAAAATACCGTCTGGTCCAAATTGAGGAGCCTATGACTGAACCCGTAGAAGAAAAATCAGTGATTGCACATCAGAGTTCTATTGTGTCTATTACGAATGGTAATATTGGGCCCATATCTCCACGCGGTAACCCTATCAATCCCCAATACCATGCGAACAATCAGATTATTAAAGTAAAACAACCCGTAGCTAATCCAAGGTCCGATTCGAAGCTCAACAAACCTGCAGCCCCAATTTCGAAGTTCCCATTATTTGCAAATTCCCAGGCATGGAGTTACAACAAAAAATCGACAGGACCTAATTTCAAGTCAGGTACTTTACCGAGTCCACCAGAAGAGAAGAACATCGTAAGAAATAATAACTTTGCGTCGGTTAGGAGACCTACTTCCCTACAAGTTAGGCCATATCGACTGGTTACCAAACCTCCATCTCCTCCAAAAAATGTAAAAACAACCATAAGTTCTCCCAATTTCCCAAATCGTAATTTTCTCCATTTGGGAAGTGCAAGAATAACACCCTCTTCCGCAAACACTTTCGACGCTCTGGACACGTTGAATGAAAAGACTGAACAGAAAACCATCTCGAGGGCTCCAAGAACATGTAACAAACGTGTGACAGCCCTCAATATTCCCCACGACGAAGAAAATAAATTGCCCCTCTACAGTAACGGAAGAAGGCATCAATCTCGAATATCGACAACAACAAGTGCAACATCATTGAAACGACCAACGTCGCATAAGATTAATAAAAGCCCAGTATCGCCAAAATCCTTAACGCACAGCCCTGTATCATTAAAGAGTCCTGTACCGTTGAGTTTCGAAATTTGTAAAGGATCAACATCTCCGCACTTTCCTTTAACGGCAGGAACAGCCAGCTGTTTGAAAAGAGCTCATACCGTCGAGTCGAGAAATGGTACATTAGGTACGAATGAACATCCCATTAAATTCAATCAATCTCATACCTTGAAAATATTTAATGATTCTGCTATTTTGCATGAAACTAAGAAAGGTAGGAAATGTTCGAACAAAGTTTCCTATGGAAGAAATAAAATACATTTGAATAAAGAAGGTTTAACCGGTAGTGTTAAATTGATCAGCAGGCAAATATTAATAACGGATCGTGAAAACTTGAGCAGCCAATCTGCCGTTCAAAATATTTCTACAAATAATTCCGTTCTGACAGCAATAACCGAACCTTTTACCTCGCTTGATTCTCAGAAGTGTCTTGAAGTCAATTTCTCAGCACCAGATAATTCAAAATGTTTATTTCCTAACAGTGACTGTGCAAATGAAGTACGACAAATCCAATGCATTCCAAAAGAGACTCACCTGCTTCTTGACAACAGAAAGGCCGTGTCTCCAAGTCTATCGAACAATTCAGCGTCACACCCAACAGGGAACCTCGCAGGCAATTTTGAAAATGTTCCATATTGGACAATATCTGAGGGGAGCAATCTTGACGTTCGGAAAAATGGCCTCGTCTCTGCCGGGCAAAATATCATAGTTGACGCTGAAGACGGACGAGCAGTGACATCGGAAGGCAAACAAAAGCCAATTCCTCCTGTGAGGAGCAGCAGCATTCGAGCTGAGGCATCTCAAGGAAGAGACAGAGATGAAAGTTTAACGAAACACTGTTTGGGTTCCAGACAGATTGTACCTTTGAAAAACACTTTAGCTGAATCATCCAGTCCTGTAAGGGCCGTTATTGACGACAGAAACTGCGAGGTGAACCTGCGAACGACCAAAAGGCTCAATCAGGTGAGTGAAATAATTTGTGTTCCAGAATGGGGGTTATTCCTGAACAATACTGACAGTCTGCAAATAACATCATCGCCGACTCTACCACATGAGAAGTTAAACCTAGACAATGCGAAACAGATATTTTTCGAAAAAAACACTGAAAAAATTATATTTGAATCGTTTGCAAATATTTCTGCGAATGCAGATCAAACTCTTGCCCACGATCGTCTAAGTGTTAGTAATCTTTACCACAAGCCTCACACATCAGAGGCTGTCATCCCACCACTCCTCGAAGCCTCACAAGAGATCGTTGTTAGTGGACGTTCGCCCAGTCCCAGGCCTCAGCCAACAGAAGCGCCCCATCAAGTTAATAAAGCCGTCGCTAAGGCAGGTGCCGCCACGAGAGCTTTACCTCAGGATAAATTAGGTCATTTGGCTCCTAAAGGCGAAGGCAAATTTCCTCTGATAAGATTCCTGGATGAACATTTCCTGGAGACTTTTGCGAAGGCAGGAGCCAGTGCACTGGAAGTGGGAGTCGAAAGCAGAAGATCAGAGTTTTTGGATGAAAAATGTTTCTCTAGAAGTTCTGAAAATGTTTTGTTGAAGGAAGGCGAAGTGGTAAAGAAAGTTAAAGAAGATCTATCAGAAAGAGAATTTTCGCCTCGTGGCTCTGCGAAAAGTAAGGTTTCCATGAATGGTAGTGCACAATTGATAAATAACGTCAAGAGAAGTAATAAAACCTTGAACAAAAGTTTTTCAAGTTATGAAGTTAGCTGCGAAATTGTTGAATTGAACTTTTATTCAAAATCCAACACGCATTTGAACCCCGAAACTACTCGAAAAGCAAATCATCTAGATCAAATTTATCTGGACTCTGTGCGTCTATCAAATGACGACATCTTTGATAACAGCACAGACCACGTTGCTTGTAACTCAACCAAACGTCCCTCGTACGGAGGAGAAAGGCTCAGTCCAGCCAAGTGCCTGGATATAAACCAACTAATAGAGGATTTGAATCGCCGTCCCGCTCTGTATTTGCGTAAGAATTACGTCACTTATAGCAGTGGGACTTGCGCCGACGTGGACAAGAATCCAGGAACTTATCCGATTCGGAAAAGCTTCGATTGCAATCCAATTCCAAACGCTTGCAATTTGATCACAACAAATTCTACGTTAGACGTTAATCCTTCATTATCTAATCAATCTACGTATTCTTACCAAAATCAATCCACTCAGGGCAATACCGATACTGAATTTGGAAAGTTTGAAAAAACATCGTACCTATTGAGCAAATTATCTTCTTGTGTTCAAAAAATACTGGACACAAGAAGACACATTTGTTCGGAAACTGTTAATTTTTCTTCGCCTCCTCTTCCACTGCCGTATTCCCCACCATCAGCGTCCTGCTTAGATATTCAGCCATTTGGCACCATGGGAAATAAACCAAACAAAACTTCTCGTGTAATGTTGCCATGCTCGCCTGGGACCCCGTCTTCGGTCGACTCTGCCTCGTCTTTTTCTTCGTCCAACGCTTCGTCTGGATCACCAACGGCGCCAAAGCGTGGCTCGACTTGCCCTCTGGGACGACGCCGCCTTGTGAAAAGGAAAGGGGACAAGATCCACAAAGGCAGCAAGAAGACGGACGGGAACGCCATCCAGTTGTCACCCATGGATGAGGCTGGTAAACTAGCTGAAGCCGATGCGTCGAGTGGCAGCAACATGAATGACAGGTACGTTTCTCGGTCAACTACGCTGAATATTAGTGCAACTATCTCGAAAATTACCTCGCCCTCATCAGTCGACATCGTTTCAGATTCCTCTGCCGATAAAGATCAAAATCTTCCACTAAACGTAAATGAACCATTTGAGGATTCGTATCGGCATTTAGGCTGTGATTCAAAGAAAGGCAATTACTCACTATGCCATGGTAAGCGTGAATCTTCAACGGAGTGTATTGACGAACATTGTGATAGCGCCCTCTCTTCCTCTCCATGGGGCAAAGAAGGTCACAACACGTCCCTGCCATCAACACAATCCTTTCTCAGCTGTCATAAGGCGGAACGGCAACTCGGCAACACCGGAGCATCATTTTCCGGAGCCGTGAGCAGCAGAGTCATCGTGGCAAATGAAGAGAAAAGGGCGCACCAAGAGAAGCGGGATGAGCAGCTGGATTTACGTCACCACCAAGGAGGGAGAAACAGTGGACGAAGCAGCTTCGAAGAGGAAACCTGGTGTGGTAGAGTAGATAATAGCCCTCATGAATCAGGATATGGAAGCTGCGTCGCTGGCCGCTTTACGAAAGCAGCGGGTGCCACAGTTGGTTGTAGTGGCGATACAGCTGGCGAGACCGAGGTTGGCTACACGAAAGGTAAAGCCAATGTTTTTAAGAGTGCCGCCTCTATGTTGCCGACACTCACGGGGAATAAGGGGACGGCTAAAGGAGCGATGGGCCTTAAAGAAGCCGTGGCTTTCAGTTGGAAAGATGCGGTGGTAAAAGACGGGGACGAGAATAGAAATGAAATTGCAGTGGGGGATACTGGAAAAGAAAGAACAAGAGTGTTACTAAGAAATGGAGGAAACTTTAGGAGAAAGGTTGGTGACTTTTACCGTAATAGTGACCCTGCAGGAAAACAGTGCTGCTATAAGCATGTTTGTCGGATAATGGAGAATCCACTAAGGAAACACAATATGAACCTATATTTACAACAACTCGGGTGTCAAAACAGATTCAGTCTTGGTGACCAGCTATACAGTATAGAAGCAAAAATGAAGGAAGAAATAAAAAACTTCTCAATCGATTCTAAGTTTAATAGAAATAGCACTGGGAACTCCAGTTTAATAATGACTTCACGAGATCGTGATTACAGTAACACAAAATTTATTTCGCCAGAACTCCGTTGCTGGCGGGATTGTGAAACAAAAGATAATGTATTCGATTTTTTTGCGCACCCTAAAAATGTAATCGAAGAGTCTGCTGCTCAAGAGAGGGGAGAGAAGATGGTTGAACCCCAAGAGACCTGCAGACGTCTCCAAGAACACGACCCCTTGATGGTGCAGCAGCGGTCAAGGGGGACTCGTTCTCCCTTTCTCGGGGAGAGTGCTGGCGAAACGTCGGAAAATCGAATTTCCCCTGAGTTCTGCTTCGAGGAGAATTGGAACAGCTGTGAGGTTGATGATGAGAAAGATTTTAGCACGAGTGATATCGAAATTGTAAGCGTCACTGCAGATGGCGTTATCGACGGAGATTTCGTCTCTGACTTTGGCAGTCCAGAGATTGAAGGTGACACTGACATTGTGTTGCAATACGACCGTGGCTTTGCAGCGAAAACATCTGGAGGCAGTGTGAGCCCTCTCTCGAATAATGTCTACCCTTCCAAGGAAAGCGATGGAGAGGAAAATTGTATGGACATTACAATGAAAGAGAGGCTCTGGCCGAGGGAAAAAGACCAGAAAATACACAGGACAGACACATTGGAAAATGTTTATGATGAAGGACAATACGATTTAGAGCGTGACCAAGTTGACAACATTTATGAAGAACTATGGTTTCAAGATTTAGGAGATGATGAAACACATCGTCGAGAGTATCAACGCTTCTCAAGCCAAAAGGAACAATCCAATGAAGAAAAACGAGCGGTTGGTGTATCTCCAACCTCCTCGGACAGCAACTGCAGCAGCGAGAGGCAGGGAACTCTCTCAGAAGGCGTGATTGAGGTGAGTGCTGTCCAATGCGGTCTAATCAAGTGATGTTATTGTAGATGTAAGTGTTCTCCACGGCAGTCTGATGCGTGCGGCTTAGTCCGTATGTGAGTCGTTCACTCATTCATAGGTAAGTGAAGTTGAATGTTTTCCGTTCGAAGAAGAGGGCTTTCCGTTCAGAGATAAAAGCTCTCGTTTGAGGTTTGAGCAAGACGGATTAACTGAAGGACGAGGAAATTCGTTCTGCATCACAAATTAGGCCGTCACGTTGATCCTATTGCCCGATATAAGTGTAAATAATATGACTGATAAGAATTCACTAAGTTATTCTCCAAGTTTATTATTTAGTATTTGAATACATCATACATTTTCTACAGAAGGCCTTCTTATTCGCCTTAATAGATCATATTCCGCGATATAAGTGTAAACAATAAGACGGATAAGAATTCACTAAGTTATTCTCTAAGTTGATTGTTTAGTATTTGAATATCTCATAAATCTTCGACAAAAGGCGTTTTTATCTGCCCTTTATTAGGGCAGATAAAAACGCCTTCTGTCGAAGATTTATGAGATATTCAAATACTGAACAATAAACTTAGAGAATAACTTAGTGAATTCTTATCCGTCTTATTGTTTACACTTATATCGCGGAATATGATCTATTAAGGCGAATAAGAAGGCCTTCTGTAGAAAATGTATGATGTATTCAAATACTAAATAATAAACTTGGAGAATAACTTAGTGAATTCTTATCAGTCATATTATTTACACTTATATCCGGCAATAGGATCAACGTGACGGCCTAATTTGTGATGCAGAACGAATTTCCTCGTCCTTCAGTTAATCCGTCTTGCTGGATCAATTCCAGTTTTTGTGAGTTACGAGTTCGTCCACATGACGTAGTATAACGACTTTAGTGTACTGCTGCAAAAACGATTCACCTCTACACAGATCTGTGATATTACTGTTCACCTTTGCTCAAAAATTTGGTTTGTTTATAAACCCTGCATTGGATCAGTCTTACGAACAATAATTATTTTGCTTAATCAGAGAATAGAACTTTCATCTACTGTCAAAGGACAGTCTCAAGTGCATATACGTTCATGTTTCCTTGTAACCTAACTAAAAGTAATTTGACAAGCCGACGATATGCAATTGCAAGTTCGATCATGAGACTTTTTCTAATGTATATTGATGCATGTAAGAAGTTTTTAGCACTTACCGTAGCAACGTGTTATGTGTTAAATATGTTATTTAATTTTGTGCTATTAGATTGCGGATAGGATCGCAACCTATTTTGTGTCGAAAGTGGTTGAAATGTATTTGTACATCATTTCTAATCAACTAATGAGATTTCGCCATTATTCAGTGGCTTTTTTTAATGTAAACCTCAAAGGTGTTATTATTTAAACAACTGTATTTGTTATCTTGCAAACTGCCATTGACAGCCTAATTGGTTTGCCAGATCTTAGGATATGGATACATCATGACAAGAGTCCTCCAAGCGATCACAGTCAAGGAATGTGCGAATGGCCCCTCAATCGTGTTGCTTTGTCGGCTGACCTCCGTTAGCAACAGTTTTACTAATTTCTTTGTAGTGCTATTCATTCACAGCGCCAAATTGGTCCATTCGGTAAATATCGCTTCAATCACCAATCTCCCATCATCCATCCTCGCCATGTGTTCGAACCACCTCAGAACACGCGAATCTACTCTGTCATCCGACTCTCATGTTCTGCCTTTCACACACTCGATCAAACTCCGACACTAGCCTGCACAACTTTTCCTCCGTGCCTGACACCAGTGCTGTATCACCCTCAAACAGTAACTGATTCAACTGTAAACTCCGCCCATAGGTCACTAACAGCTTTAAATCTCGACCCAGCCTGGGGGAAATAACGCAATCTTGTCTCAGTCCCATCTTCACTGGGAACCAATCACTCACCTCGCTCCCAACTCTGACACATGTCCTGCTGAAAACATAGAAGCGCTGGACCTCTCTAAACAAAATTTCCGCGCACTCCATTCCAACGCAGCACCCTCCACATCGCCTCCCTGCCGACCCTGTCGTGTTTTTTTCCGAACCTATCAAAGTCCAAAACACTGTGCAAAAATCTGATCTTCACACCCTTTTCTACTCCTAAAGATACACTGTTCCTCGGCAATCAGACCATCCGTACTGTCTCTAATTTTCTTCCTTTGCACTTTCCCGTACACGCACAGCAAACTGATACCTCTCGGGTTGCTGCATTCATTTTTATCTCCTCGGCTTGTAAAGAACGATGCTAAACCGTTTCATTCTTGATGTTTTAAAAACAGAAATGACACATGAAGCACTCCTAGACATTCTACTTCACAACTAATCCTCTTTATATATCAAAAGGCAACCTAGTTTAGGCCAAAAGTTCTGTTGTTGCCTTCTTACACTTGTAAACATTTGTAATGCAATCACTGCGATATTCAATCGGCACCACGCCCGACACCGAAATCACAGATTTAGTTGCCTCACACATCTTTCGACTACCGTTACCCCGCCCCTCTGTAGGCACTCAGACATAATGCTTCCATACTTTGCTTTCATCCACTCTACCGCCTCCCATTCCTCTTAATTATTATTGTCCATAACAATTCTTGCTCCAAAAATCAGCAACCGTGCACCACTACCCACAGTAACAATGTCAGGCTCTGATTTCCTCAACATTCAATGGCTCTTCAAAATATTCAACCCACCTTTTCCGTACATCACCACTCTCCGACAACAACCGACGGTTAGCATCTTTCACTACTTCCTCCCTCACCCTATTTACTCTAGCACAGTTTTTCGTTCTCCTCAAATCCCGCTCTCGCACAACCACCTACCCCACCTTGCAGAAGCTTTCCTTTTACTCTCCGCCCCACACGCTTCACCTCTTTTCTCTTTCTGTCTATCGTTGTCATAGATCACTAATCGAAAGCTGTTTTCTTCTGTGGCACCGCTATTTTATCCTCATTTCCCACCACTCGCAACCCTTTCTTCCGCCCCCGACAATACGGCACACACCCCACACATTTCTCGCACACCTCAACACCGCATCTCAGACGTCTCCCATTCTTACACAACATTTCCTAGACCTTGTCCTCTCATAGTGATACACTCCATCTTACATGCATGCTGAAACTCCTCATCTCTGCTCGCCTCATCCAATCCACCCACCTTCATTACCTCTTTTCTCCCTCCAACTTTTTTTGTTTTCCTTCCACCTCTGCTCCACTCTCAATCTTCCTTCCACCTGTAGATGACCAGACATTCTTCCTCCCTCCCGTCTCCATATCGTATATCCAACAGCCTCCCCACCACTCTCCTCGACATCAGCACAAAAATGTCAGCGCTCTCTCCTCCAATTTACATTGGGCCATCTTATCCCCGTGTGTATTTGTGGACGCTTCTCGAAAGACCTGTTTCCCACCATCAGCTTCCGCTCCATGCACAAACTGTCAGGTTCTCTCCACTGTCATAAATTGTATCTGGGACGCCATACCTCCCTACGACGTTCTCCACCACTACGTCTCATGCGTTAAGCACCACCTTACTCCTCTTGCTACCTGGTCCGTCAGCACTCACAAACTTTCATCATTCTACACTGAACGACACCTGCACTTACAACAATCTAGAGAACACTCTCACTCTGTACCGTTATTAGCCAACCGGTCACAATCACAACTACACATTTTGTTGTACCCGACTTCCGTCTACTTACCACACTAAACTCACATTCACCCCTACCATTCAATTTTGTCTCACTCAGCGTTAACACATCATAATTCCTCCTAACAAATATGATTCCAACCCTTATCCTCTTTGCTTCATCTGTGATACAACCACGCACACTTAGCAGCCCTAGCAATACTGTTTGGAAAGACATGGGCCTTTCCTCTTCCACTCGTCTCGCTGTGTTAGAGGGAAGAAATTATAGAGGAGGAGATCCCCAACCCCCTCGCTCCGGCTCTAACGGTCGCCTCTTACAACATGCAATGGGTACGGAAGCACGTATTCTAAAGTTTTGCCACTGTGAAAAATGTGCTTGAACTTCATAATCTTGCGATACCCTGAGCCCTAAGGTCCAGCGCTCATGAAGAAGTCCGGAAATGTACTCATGACATACATAATCAGTCCCATGGCAACGGAAAATAATTATACTTAAATCAAACTATGTCCTGTTCAGAACGAACTGGTGACTGAGGGAGATATTTGTCTTTAATACCATCGTGAAATTTCTACGGTAATTCAATGAAGATTGAAAATGTTGATCGTTTTTTTCTCAAAGTATTGCTTTTCTTAATTTGCTAGCCTCTACTTTTATCAGCATCTAAATAATCTTCCGTGATTTGTAATTACCCTGGCAATCATCAGACAGATTCCTGGAAATCCATTTTACTTCGGAAATCTGAAGTGATTAATTTCAAACTTTCCCAAGATTTTGAGAAAAATTGTCCCTGACCCTCGGTCATAAATCACAGAGCGGCTTTCAGCGGAGGGAAGAGGATCAAAAAACTTAACATTGTTCCCTATCACTGACCATAACCGTCCACAAAAAAAACGATAATGATCATGACGTTGTCAGAAAACTATAATATGATGAAAATTCGAAATAAATGAGTTAGTGTTACCATATTTCGAAATAATTGTAGATGGAGAAATCGTTCTA